>JARQOD010003372.1:0-65724 GCA_033576555.1 Oophaga sylvatica | reverse complement strand
TCTCATTGATTTAGACCTCTTGGTCAAGGTAGCTTGTACAAATTTTAAAACATGATTTCGAGGGGGGAATACTAAAGGCAATTGCTTGTTATTTTGGGGGGGCCCCCTATCTATTGTGTTGGGCTTCCTTGGTTGGCAAAACATAACCGTGATTGATTGGAAAACCCAAAAAAGATAAGCCGGGGGGGTGAATTTTGAAAAAATAACTGCATGAGGGATCGGTGGGGGTGCCCCTGGATTTTCCCCTCCTTTTCTGGAGGACTTTGGGGAGTTTTTCCGAGGGGGGAAAAAGAGTTCCCCCCTCATCGCGCATAGACTGAAAATAATTGTTCCCCTGAGCTTATCTCGTTTTTTCCCGGGGGCCCGGAGGAGGATACCGGTTCCTTTCTCGGGGGGATTTGTAGGTCACTGTTGTCTGAGTTGAGGGGGGTTTGGGGGCTCAGGGGGCCCCCCCGGGGGGCTTCCAGGGAGACTGATAGTTCCAGATGGTTAAGAGAAGGTTCGGAAAAAACCATTAAAACGGATGGTGTAGGGGGGAGTTTCTGGTCGAGTCAAAAGGTTTTAACGATCTGGTGTGGTTGTCTACAAAAATATAAAACTTAAATTCCCCCCTCCTGGGGTTTTGGGCCCAGCATTGGGCGTACGGATCAGTTCCAAATTAATCCGGGGGCATTTCGCGGCCCCCCCCCCTACTTTAAAAAAAAAATGTGTTTCACAAGTCATTATTTAAAAAAATTTGTGGCACCATCATCCTCACTTATCCCCCTTCAGGGGTGGAAAATGATAACGTGGAATTTCAGGGTCGAAAATCATTGACTCAGTTATCGCCGACCCCTCAGCTTGTTTTTTTTGGGGGGGTTTGGGGCTGAGGAGAGGAGGGGCCCCCTGCGTTGATGCTAACGAGATCGTTGGGGTTGGACCTTCACACAATTTTTCCCCAAGACCTGGTCTGGGGCCCGGAGGCCCCTGTAGAAGGGGGGGGGGGGATGTCATGGGTGCATCGCCCGAAGATCGTCGCGATTGCACATTCTGACTTTCACAGTGAGCTGTGTTCTTTTTGTTTGTAATGGAGATTTAAATTTTTACCTGCCTTTGCTAAGATGGTCAGCCTCCCCCCGGTGCTTTTGATTTGTTCTAATTGTTTCCTTTTTTTCCCCCAGTTGGGTGTTAGACGCCGGTGAAAGGGCTTTTTATGTAGTCTAGCAACGGGAAAGGGTTTGAGAATATTTAAAGCAAAGTTTCTTAGTTGTTTTTACTCTTATGCATAGTTTATTTGAGCCTTAGTTTTTCCTACTGTGTGGAGTGTTGTTTAAAAGATTTTTTACTTTATTTCTTTTTTTTCTTGTATGTTTTCTGTTCATTACCTTTCCTGTTTTTTCCCTTTTGGGGGGTATTCGGGCCCCTTCTTAGAGGGGAATACATTGGTAGGGTTGAATGGACGGGTTTTTAGCTGGTGGCCTGGCCTCTGTACCTTTAACGTACCCCCGGGTTGGGGGATTAGTTCCCCCCTTTTGGGTCACTAGACCCCCCCCCCTCTACCGGGAGCAGCGTTAACGGTTTCCCTTTTTTTGACCCCCTGGACATTCTGTCAGAAATTTGTTATCTATTTTGCGCTGTTATTATATTTACCCTTTATTTAGATTACTGAATCACTTAAATCTGCTAACAGCGTGACACGCTCAAAACCTTTTTAGGGCCTACGGAAACCGGAGGCTGACACAAGAAAAAAAAATGAAGTTCCGTACGGCGAATACACTTTTTTCCATTTGGGTATAGTTTATTGTTCGCAAGATCGCAAACCTGTCTCACTCTCTGGTGAGAAAAGATCTGGCGAAAAAAATTAAAAAATTCATCCAATATACGCCAAAACAGCCCCCGATCGAAAAATTTTAACAAAAATGTTGGAATACGGGGGTTGCGTAGTCAGACCAAAAAGGGCATGACAAGGTTCTCAAATGTCCCCCCGGCGTGTTGAACCCTTTTTTCCACTCCCCCCTCTTTTTCCTAATCAGTTAACCCCCCCTGAATCTTTTTTAGAACCTTTGGGGCCCCAACAATTTGATTGAAGAATCAGGAATAAGGGGTGGTACGGATCTCGAACAGAAACCCCGATTAAGTTCCGGGGAAACCAAGAAGGGCGTGGGCCTCCATCTTTTTCTTCACAAAGAAGAAACCCCGCGGCCATGGGGAAGATGAAGGTCAATTTCCCCCTTTAGCCAGTTTTTCCGAAATTAACTTCATCCTCCCCCTTAGGGGCCAAAAAGGTTTATAACCTAGCTTTAGGAAAATTAGCAAGGAATAAATTAATAAGCAGTCATAACACGATAGGGGAAAAATCCGACCCCCCCTCAAAACACACCCCCCAAACCCTCCAAAAAGGGGGGAAGTACTGGGGACGACCCCCTGATAAAATGTGTTCATGCATTTTTCTTTTGAAAAACCCACCCCATTGGGTTTCTCTCGGACTGCAATTAAAAAAAGGGGGATGTTTAACCAACCAAGGGGAACCCAAACAAATGGGAGTAGGTAGACCCCCAAAAACATAAAAATAATTTCCCCCATGTATTCCCCCCCCCAAGGTCAATGTTAAAAACCCATGAACAAAGCTACCGGGGCCAGGGGCCCCGGGTCAATGGAGTTAGGGATGGGGTTTACCAAAAAATCGATGCATACCTTGACCTGAGCAAACTAGCGTCACCAGATTAGCCCCGGACCCAATCAAAAGAAAAAAAAACCTCCACCTCGTACCCCAACCACCACCCCACTGGACAAGGAAAAGAAAGAACTACGGCGAAATAATACTCCCAGGTTTTTGTCCCCCCCACACCCCCGGGTTAACGTTTTCCGGCGCTTCTTGCTAAAAAAAGGCCGGGGGGGAATCCCCCAAAAATTCCCCTTTCCCGCGAAGAAACACCTTCTAGTCCGCGGCGTACCGCCAAACCCTCCCCGAAATGTGTTCCTCCCCAAATGCAAGTCATCCGAACAGACAAGGGAAAACCCCAACAAAGGGACTTTAGGGTAGGGGGGAAAAAACGGGGTGGAGACTCATCCCCCCCCCCAGCCGTCTATCATACGGGGAGCCAGGGGGCCTGCACCCCAGTGTGGGGAGAAAAATACGAGCCAAAAGTCCTTTAATTTTTCAGAAAGCCCATAAAAAACTGGCTCCAAGGCTGGGTCATTCCACTGGTTCTGTGCCCTTAGGGGAAATCAGAAGAAAAATTCCCCCCGGGCGATTCCCTGCTGTATCTTACGTTTTTGCCTCAGCAAGAGAGCCCCCATCTGGGTCTCAAACCAAACCCAGGGCAGTTAAAAAATCGATCTATGACTGTAGACCCCGGGGCCCCCGGGGGGAAAGGGGAAAAAGCCCAGGATTGAGGGCCCCCCGTAGGACGGAAACAATTCCCCTTTCCCCCTTTTATCCCTGAGATCGGGCCCCCCCCAAAAAACAATTTCTGTTTTCCCGAAGGTAAAAAATTTGTCCGCCCCCAGTAACCCGCCGGGAGGAACTTTGGTTTAATCTGGTTTGCCCGAGGGAGACAAAACTTTGGATTAATGTCCGTCGCTCCTGGTTTAACCCCGCAATGAAGCCAGTGGGCTACGGGGTCATGCAATGGGAAAAATTTTTTTGGCAGTAAAATGTCCGCGGTCTTATGATGGTACGATTCGAAAAAAATTTTTTTAAAAAACAACACTTATCAACTTGTTAGAAATAAGCATGTAAATATAGAATAGATTTACCTGACACGATATCCTTTTTCTCAGGGTTAACTTGAGGCTTTTTACCTGTCACAGGAAAAAAGGGACGGGGGGTAACCCACCCTAAACGGGGGGGCCAACTTTTTCCCCCCCCTGGAGGTACTGATAATGGTTCAGAGGGGCCCAAATCCCAGCCTAAAACCCGTCTCCTGTAGACCCTGAACCCTGTAATCAGTCCCAAGGTTTGATTACCCCAAAGGGGGATGGGCTGTCTCAGCTAAATACACAATTTTAAAATTAAAAAAATGGAGAAAACACAGATTGCTACACCCAAAAACAGAAGGAAATAAATGATCTGGGGTAAAATTAAGAAAGGGGGCTTAAAAAAAAATAAGGACTCTTTAACTTTAAAACATACAGAACAATCCTATCTGGGTTGCTTTTAAAATTTCACTGGCAACTCCCAAAAAAAACCGAGATTTAAAAAGGGAAACCAATCAAAAATAATTAATTTTAGCCGGGAGAAAATGCACCCAGTCCCAAATGAGCAAGACAGAATTAAAACCCTAAATGCCAAAAACAAAGAAACAGCAACTCAGCTGTAAAGTCAGTGTGCAACCGCGAGTCTTGTGGCGATGCACACATGAAAGGTTAAAAAAGGAAACAATGAGCCAAGCACCACCCCCCTTTTTTAAAGTCCCCGGGTGTCTTTTTTATTAATCATGACAGATGATCTCCCCCCATGTCCTCAAAAACACCCACACCTGGTTAATGGAGCAATCACAAAAAGAGGTTAGCTGGTCTTTTAAAAGGCGGGGAAATGTTTAAAAATGTTTTTGGGGGATAAAGTTCATTTTTACCAAATATTGACTTTGCAAGTAAATTGCTTTAAAAGCTGATACTCTTATAACATTCTGGGGTATAGCAAATTGCCATTAAAAAAAAAAAGCTTAAACTTTTTAAAAAAAAAAATTAATATTTGTGTCTTCCCCAAAAAACTTTTGGCCATGCGTTTTCTGTGTTCCTGCGGTTTTGAAAAAGAAAGCATTTCCATGTTGTGAGGCAGTACATAGATCATTTTTTTGTTTGAGTTATTTGGGGTGGTAGGTATTGATGAAGGGGCATTGCATCTTTAGCATACTGTCTGGTGGTGTTTCTTTGCGGGCCTTGGGGCATGATCTTGGTTTTGGGGGGTTTTTTTTTTTTAGATCCTCTGTTTAAAAAGACCACTGCAGTGCTCTCTAGTTCAGGACTGGATCATATTTTCGGGGGTTGCAATGTTGTTCTTCCAGGCTTCATGGGGGTGGTCTGCAGTGCAGTTGATCATCTCAATTGTAAATAGCTTTCTTTTTTTTGATATTGAAACTTGGTGAAGTTGTTTCTCGTCAGGGCATGTGATCTTGTATCCACCCTTTTCTTATAGCTTCATATATCCTCTCTCTTTGGGGTTGTGTTAAAATAGCATTTCATCAGATCCAGGTTTCTTGCCTGGTCCATGTTTGGTTTGTTCCAGTAGCCATCATAACACACACATACTTATATGGGGCACTTAAAAAAAGTCAGACCAAAAGTTTGGACCCCTTTCCCCATTAAAGTTTTTTCTTATTTTATGAATGAAAATTGTAGAATCACACAAAGGCATCAAACTAGAAAAAACACATGTGGAATTTACATTACACTTTAAAAAAAAGTGTAAACAACTGAAATATTTTTTTTATATTCTAGGTGCTCAAAGTACCCCCCCTTTTTTGCTTTGATTACTGCTTTGCACGCAGAAAAGGGGAACGGATGGACTCTACATCCCCGGTTCCCAGCTTAAGAAAAGGAGGGGGTGGTGTGATGGTGGGGGGGTGCTTTGTGGTGACACTTTGGGGATTTATTAAAATTTTAAGCGGTGAGCGGTTCAGTCCCCCAAAAAAAAAAACCCTCTGTGGGTTCGGGGCTGGTGACTGTGGAGGCCAGGTATCTGGTAGCAAACCCAACACTCCCCTTCTTGGTCAAATACCCCCCTTTCACAGCCTGGATGTGTAGGGGGGCATTGCCCCCTTAAAAATAAATGATGGTCCAAAAACCAAACCGGGGGGGAAAAGCATGCTTTTGCAAGGTTGGGGACCTGCTGGTTCAGATGCCTTCTTTTTTAATAAACCCCCCATTTCCCCAGCAAAGCCCCCCCACACATACACCCCTTCCCCCCGCTTCCCGGGGGGAACCAGGCTGTAGAGCCCCTTTTTCCCTTTTTTTGCGTGCAAAGCATAATAAAGCAAAGGTGAAGCACCCAGAAAAAAGACATTTTCAGTTGTTAAATTTTTTGTAAAGTGTAATGTATAATTCCACATGTGTTAATTCATATTTTATGTTTTAGTGTTTCTACAAATTTTTACAGTCATAAAAAAAAAAAAATCTTTGAATGGGGTGTGTAAAAAATTTAGGTCTGTATGTACATGTACACGGCAACACAATGTACATTGAACAACGCAACAGGGTAACACATACACACTACAGGGCCACCAAGTACATGGCCCCAAAATAATACATAACAGGGGACACACTACACCATATACAGGAACACATACACAATGACTTGGAAAAAAGCAACGGGTAACATTTACACAATCATGACAACACAGCTGCAAAACAAATCTTTTTTGAAAATTTTGGTCAATAAAAAAAAACACATAGTCACAGACAGACACATACAATACCACACACTACTCACACCTCAGATACACAACTGTGTTATGTTTTGGTAGCTGGGGGCAAGAGCAAAAAACCGAAAGGAGCTAAACACCAGGAGGTTGGAAACTAATAGGTTGCGACCCTAAAAAAAACCGCACAATAGAAGCAGCCGAACTTCCTACGGCCCCCTAGATCCTCGTCCCCGGGAATAGCCCCCCCTGAAGATGGAAAGGGAAAAGCTAACTGCCTGGAAAGAGCCCCAAATAATAGGCCCCAAAAAAAAAAGGCGGTTTTAGACAAGATAAAAACGAACACAGAAAAAATAGAAGAGAAAACGGGGGCCCCAAAAATGTTAGATAGGACGCACAGGTGAATATGTTCCCCCCAAAAAAAACCCGGGGAAAAACCCAACACTTCTGAACCAAAAAAATGCGAGCCACATGGTCTTGACCCCCTTATCAATCTCTGGTGTGAAACACAGCCCCCAGCAGAAAAAAACCCCAAAAGGACAGAGCAAAAGAACAAATAAAAAAAGAACAGAGCCCACAACCCCCCCAAAGGGGGCCCGGCTAAACAAAAAAAACGGAAAAAATCAAACAACAGAAAAAAAAACCCCTGAAAGAAACTTTTAAATGCTACAGGAGACGCAGAAAGACAGCTGAATCCAACCACACCAGAAAGAACAATTGATCACTGGAGGAGGATCAAGGAGTCACCCACTTATATCAGACAGTCCGTACCCCTGATAACCTTTCGTTAATAGCAGGTGATGGACTTTTGCTGTTTTAAAAACATGGTTCAATCCCTCAGCCCACCAGAGGGAGCTTCAGCTCTGAAGTTGTCTCCAACATGTTCACAACATTGCTTTATGTTGGAGGGAATGAGATGTAAGCACTATGAGCTGCAGCTTCTCCTGCTCCCAGCAGACACCTCCCTGCCCTCTCCTCTGCTGTGACTTTTGACAAGATCAGGAGGAGCTGACAGCAGGCCAGGAACCATTTTCCCCCAGGAGCAGCACACACAGTGGTGCGCACTAGTCTCCAGCTCAGGTTGGTAGGTGCCAGGTCTCTAGCTCCCCCCCCTCAAAGGCTCCATGCAGGAGGACAGGTGTACTGGCCAATGAGTACATGGCTGTGGTGACATCATGTCACATGATCGTTATGTCACTACCAGTCTCTATATTGGAAGCTTCATTATCAGTGGAGCTTGTGTGTAGACGCTGGGGCCCCAAGGGAGGGGGGGGGTCGAGGCAGCTGCCTAGTCTAACCTTGCCCTAACACCGACCCTCACTGTCATGGGGTACAGTGACAGAGCGGGACCAGACAATTGTGACGTCTGGTTTTACGAACTCTGCATTCTTAAAAGTACTTCACCATCTTATTGGTGGTTTTTTCCCTTCTAAAAATGCAAGGGCTAATCTGTTCGTTGAAGCTCCTGGTGTTTTTTCTATCTAGATTGTCTCAGCTGTTCATTGTGGGCCACTCCCTCTGCTATATAGCTCACCACTGGCATTTAGGAGTTGTCAGTGTTAGTTCTTACTACCTGGGTGGAGTTGGAGCTGTCTGTAGTTGGAGTTTGGAGATTTGCTCATGAGATTGTTGCTTGGAGTTTTGTTTGGTGGGCATCCTCTTACTCTCCTCTTGGTTTCTCCTTCCGTTAACTCCCTTGTGTTCCACTCTGTTGTTTGGTCAGTTATTTCGTAAGTTATTTTCATTTATCCATGTCCGCCTTCCCCTTGTTTATCTGGTTAGTGCATTCCTACACACTTCAGCTTCCACCCTCCCTGGAGGGTGGGGACAGGTAAGCGTTAATTTAGGAGCCTAGGAGCTTAGTAAGGCACCTGAACTGGCGTCTCCACCTTCAGGAGTAATCTTCGGGGGGGTGGGGGAGGTTTTTGGGAAGGAGGCCAATATGGACAAAGTCGCCCTTGTGTTAGGAACTGGATAGCACCACGTCTTAGGAATTGTGTGACAATTACATTTCTCAGTGGAAATTTACAAGGCACAATAAAAACTTGATAATGTTCATTCTAAATATTCGAAGACGTAGTACGCGGAAATGTTCTTTTTAGAAATTAACATAGAACTATTGTTAGAACATTACACAGAAAATGGAAGTCAGGTTATTCTAAGATGGATGCACCGTTACATTCTGAGGCGTTTTGGCTTTTTCCCCATGTTATATCTACGAATTTGTACTGGGGGAAGGAGAGAAGTTCTAGTTTCAAACCCTTCTTTAATACGTCACAGGCCAGGGGATTTGATATAATCTCTTCCCAAACTTTGATGAAACTGTTTTATTTCCCCACCTACCCTCAACCTCGCGTCCCCCTGAAAACCTCCCCGTTGGTTCTTTTCCCTGGGGCTTCTATCTCTATTAAATCTTTTCCCTCTATGAAATGCCCTACTGGGTCTACTGGAAAGGAAGGGAAACCCTTTTTTTATCATTGGGGTGAGTTGTGCTACGCCTTTCCCCTAGAGCATTAATATAAACACATTCTTCTTATTATGTTTTAATACTTTACACGAGAAAATCACTCAAGAAAATCTTTTTGTTTTCTGACATATTCAGGAGCCTTTTTTCATTTTTCGGAGTACAGAGTTCAATGGGGTATTGTATTTTGCATAATAAGCTTTATTTTTTTTGGTACATGTTTGAGTACATATGTCTTTTCCAATCATTTTTTATTTAATTTTATCTCAAGTGCACATAATTGGCGACAAGAATTTACATGTAACGTTTATTGTGTACAAATAATTGCTTTTCATTTGTTGTTTACAGGTGTTGTTATGGAAACGACCTCCATCTCCATTGCTTAATTAATAAGCGAGAAATTGTTATTTATTACATACACAAATATTATGAATGATAAATCTTAAAAGGAGTTTTCCACGAACAAAGTACATTTTAATCAAAGTTCCACAATTGAATCTTCCTGTGCGAGATAATCTTATAAATGTGCCCCTGCTGTGTACTGTGTAATGGTCGTGTCTGACCGTGCAGGGACATGGTCTGAACAAACCACCGGTTCTGGGCAGGGGAGGAAACAATAGAGAGTATACAGACAGGACAGCAGGGGATCACAGATGGTGTTTTTACACAGGGAGGGAAATGTTCTACTTCACAGAAAAATCAGCTGTGATCCATGCTGTCTTGTCTATATACTCTGTATAGTATCTCGAATAAAAAAATAAAAATGGCTTCAACCCGTGTGAGTTCTTTGATGTTCAATCAGACTTGAATAACCCCTTTCCGAATATGATGTGGCGTACCTGCCTTTGATGTGAGCTCACACGCTGACCCATATCTTTCCCTCCACTTGATGGCTAATTTTATCGTAATTACCCCAAAATAGTAATAGTTGAAAAGCTCAGGCACAAAACATAAGCCCTCACAAATCCCCAGATCTTGAAAAATGAACGTTCGAAAAACGGTGACAAAAGCTAATTTTTTTTTTTAACAAATTTCCACTATTTTAATCACTTAAATAAAAAAAAAAAAAAACTATACACATTTGGTATCTGCGTACGGGTACTGACCTGGCGAATCAAACGGCACAGACAGTTTTTACCATATAGTGAACAGGGTAAATAAAATACCAGAAAAACTTTTGTGGACTTGAAATTTTTTTGCAATTTCAATGCACTTGGAATTTTGTTTCCGGTTTTCCAGTTCACTATATGATAAAATGTATGGGGTCATTCAGAAGTGCAACTCACCCAGGCAAAAAACAAGCCCTCATATGGCTATATCCATGGAAACATAAAAAAGTTAAGGTTCTTGGAAGAAGGGGAGTAAAAACGGGGGGAGTCAAAGATATTGAATGTTTTCTACATTCTGAACTTGAAAGTGTTTTTTTCCCGTGTAAATTCTGATATTTAGCCATATCTGATCTAACAGTGAAACATTTCCACATTCTAAACATGAAAGGTTCATCTGTGTGAGATCTTTCATGTCTAACAAGATATGAATTACGGTAAAGCATTTTCCACATTGGCATGAAAAGCTTCTCCCCTGTGTGAATTCTTGATGTGTTATGAGATGATGTTTTGTAAACATTTTCCACATTCTGAACATGAAAACGGCTTCCCCTGTGTGAAGTCTTTGATGTCCAATTAAAATATGTTTCGATTAAAACATTTCCACATTCTTGAACATGAAAACGGCTTCTCCCCTGTGTGAAGTCTTTGATGTCGAATTAAATATGTTTCTGATTAGAACATTTCCCACATTCTGAACATGAAAACGGCTTCTCCCCTGTGTGAAGTCTTTGATGTCGAATTAAAATATGTTTCTGATTAGAACATTTCCCACATTCTGAACATGAAAACGGCTTCTCCCCTGTGTGAAGTCTTTGATGTCCAATTAAAATATGTTTCCGATTAAAACATTTCCCACATTCTGAACATGAATATGGTTTTCCTTCTGTGTGAATTCTCTCATGTCTAACAAGATTTGATTTATTATGAAAGCATCTTTCACATTTCTTACATGAAAATGGCTTCTCCCCTGTGTGAATTCTCTGATGTTTAACCAAACCTGATGTTGCGGAAAAACATTTGCCACATTCTGAACATGAATATGGCCTCTCCCCTGTGTGGCTTTTTCGATGTCTAGTGAGATCTTGTTTCATGGTAAAACATTTCCCACATTCTGAACATGAAAACGGCTTCTCCCCTGTGTGAAGTCTTTGATGTCCAATTAAAATATGTTTCTGATTAAAACATTTCCCACATTCTGAACATGAAAATGGCTTCTCCCCTGTGTGAAGTCTTTGATGTCCAATTAAAATATGTTTCCGACTAAAACATTTTCCACATTCTGAACATGAATATGGTTTTCCTTCTGTGTGAGTTCTCTCATGTCTAACAAGATTTGATTTATTATGAAAGCATCTTTCACATTTCTTACATGAAAACGGCTTCTCCCCTGTGTGAATTCTCTGATGTGTAACCAAACCTGATGTTGCGGAAAAACATTTGCCACATTCTGAACATGAATATGGCTTTTCCCCTATGGGAACTTTGTGACGTTTGACACCCGATCTGTCACTTGTATTTTGCTCTACAGTCTGTGATGACTCAGGAGATAGGATCTGTTTCACAGGATCAGATGATACATTTTGGATATGAGGGGTGGAGGGTATATCTTCAATATTGCCATTTTTCTCATATCCATATTGAATGATATTACAATCATCTGCATTATCATGTGAAGATTTTGGATGTTCCTCTGAGATCCCGGTACAGTCATCTGCAAAGAATAAAACGGATTATATTATTTTATAGCAATATAACCTAATATAAGGATTGTACTGACATTATATGACATTACAATTGAGAAGTATTCATTTAATAACTTAATTATTGGTTGCAAAACAGATCACAATCTGGAGCAGGGATCACTAGATCACAATGTTATGATAACAGGTTAATTTGTTGCGATTTTCTACTTTTGTGTTGAAGACTTCATGTCTCATGTCGGTCACCGCTCTTTTCTCAGAAAATTGTCCAGTGGAGAATAATAAGTGAACCTGTAGGTCCAAGCTGTTAGGAGCTGTCCATCTCATCACAATCCCTAGCTCCATTCCTGCTGTTTAACTATTTAGATGCCGCAGCAATGGTTACATGGTTCCGACCTCTGTGCACACGACAAAATCGTGGCGTGCTGATGGGCTACCATGGAAGCTGAGTGCACAATGAAGGCCCTGTCACGTCAGTTTTGTGCTCCTTTTAATTACTTTATATTCTGAAAATCCATTATTATTAATAAAAAATGATAAAAAAATAGTTACATTGATTAACCCCTTCGTGCATAAGCCTGTTTTCACCTTCATGACCAGGACAATTTTTACAATTCTGACCACTGTCACTTTATGAGGTCATAACTCTGGAACACTTCAATGGATCCCAGTTAGGGATGAGCGAGTAGTGAAATATTCGGACTCGCTATACTCATACCGAGTATATGGTAATACTCGGGGTATTCGGTACGAATAGCGAGTCCAATGTTAGTCAATGGAAAATGCGAGTAATTGTCTGCTGGACCCTACAAAACGATCTGAGGCTGAGGAAAAGGCTAAAAAATGTGTCAATGTTAAAAAATGTATGCTGCAAACAAATGTATATAACATGGGGGCACCTGGTCAGGGGCTGCACGAGTGGTTTTACACCACTGCTTCACGAGAATGTACAAACACTATTTGAAGTCCTGTGGTTTTTTGCCGGCAGAGCGGGACTCGTACGCCACTTACGCAGTGCCAGTGATATATCAGAAGTGACGTAAGAGCGAGAGATGATAGAGGCGATCTTCTGACAGCTAAGTGTGTAAATGGTGTTAGGAGAGCGATCTGCCCTAGGGCTGTGTGATGGTTAATGCAGGAAGAAGCCAGCCATCATCATCACAAGGTATTCACAATTATAAAGCTTGGACTACTGTCCTTGTTGTTCCACTGCCCAACGTGTAGGCATAGACATAGAGTCTTCAAAACATTAGCCCTAGGGGCTGTATCATGGTTGACGCAGGAAGGAGGCCTCAAGAGCCAGACAATTATGAAAGTAGACTACTAGCTCGGTAGTTGCAGTGCCCAGTGTCCAGGCATAGCTATAGTGTCTCCAAAAATTAGCCCAAGGGGCTGTATCATGGTTGATGAAGGAAGCAGGGCAGGTCTGAGGGGCCAAACAATTATGAAGCTAGGACTACTAGCACAGTACAGTCATGGCCAAAAGTTTTGAGAATGACACAAATATTATATTTTCACATGATCTGCTGCCCTCTGGTTTTTATGTGTGTTTGACAGATGTTTTTATCACAGACAGAAATATAATTGCAAACATATGAGTAACAAAAGCTTATATTGACAGTTAGAATGAGTTAATGCAGCAAGTCAATATTTGCAGTGTTGACCCTTCTTCTTCAGGACCTCTGCAATTCTCCCTGGCATGCTCTCAATCAACTTCTGGACCAAATCCTGACTGATAGCAGTCCATTCTTGCACAATCAATGCTTTCATTTTGTCAGAATTTTTAGGTTTTTATTTGTCCACCCGTCTCTTGATGATTGACCACAAGTTCTCAATGGGATTAAGATCTGGGGAGTTTCCAGGCCATGGACCCAAAATCTCTATGTTTTGTTCCCTGAGCCATTTAGTTATCACCTTTGCTTTATGGCAAGGTGCTCCATCATGCTGGAAAAGGCATTGTTGATCGCCAAACTGCTCTTGGAGGGTTGGGAGAAGTTGCTCTTCGAGGACATTCTGGTACCATTCTTTATTCATGGCTGTGTTTTTAGTCAAGACTGTGAGAGAGCCGATTCCCTTGGCTGAGAAGCAACCCCACACATGAATGGTTTCAGGATGCTTAACAGTTGGCATGAGACACGACTGGTGGTAGTGCTCACCTTGTCTTCTCCGAATGAGGCGTTTTCCTGATGTCCCAAACAATCGAAAAGGGGATTCATCAGAGAAAATAACTTTACCCCAGTCCTCAGCAGTCCACTGCCTGTACCTTTTGCAGAATATCAGTCTGTCCATGATGTTTTTTCTGGAGAGAAGTGGCTTCTTTGCTGCCCTCCTTGAGACCAGGCCTTGCTCCAAGAGTCTCCGCCTCACAGTGCGTGCAGATGCACTCACACCTGCCTGCTGCCATTCCTGAGCAAGCTCTGAACTGCTGGTAGCCCGATCCCACAGCTGAAACACTTTTAAGAGACGGTCCTGGTGCTTGCTGGTCTTTCTTGGGCGCCCTGGAGCCTTTTGGCAACAATTGAACCTCTCTCCTTGAAGTTCTTGATGATGCGATAGATTGTTGACTGAGGTGCAATCTTTCTAGCTGCGATACTCTTCCCTGTTAGGCCATTTTTGTGCATTGCAATGATGACTGCACGTGTTTCTTTAGAGATAACCATGGTTAACAGAAGAGAAACAATGATGCCAAGCACCAGCCTCCTTTTAAAGTGTCCAGTGGTGTCATTCTTACTTAATCATGACAGATTGATCTCCAGCCATGTCCTCATCAACACCCACACCTGTGTTAATGGAGCAATCACTGAAAAGAGGTTAGCTGGTCCTTTTAAGGCAGGGCTGCAATGATGATGAAATGTGTTTTTGGGGATAAAGTTCATTTTCTAGCCAAATATTGACTTTGCAAGTAATTGCTGTTAAGCTGATCACTCTTTATAACATTCTGGAGTATATGCAAATTGCCATTAGAAAAAGTGAAGCAGTAGACTTTGTAAAAATTAATATTTGTGTCATTCTCAAAACTTTTGTCCATGACTGTAGTTGCAGTGCCCAGTGTCCAGGCATAGCCATAGTGTCTCCAAAACCTAGCCAATGGGCATGATACCATGGTTGATGAAGGAAGAAGGGTCTCATCACAAGTGCCTACGATGGGAAATATTACTGAATGGAACATTGTTTTTAGCTTATTGACCATATGAGGTACATGTGGCAGAAGCAGGAATTGAAAACGTGTAAGAAGAAAAGGGGTTTGTATGGGAAGAAATGGATGTGATCACCAGTTGCATCAAATAACGTTTTGGGTGACTTTAGGCTGGGATACTGTCATCTGGAGGGCTTAAATACTGTTGCGAAATCCAGTCCTTGTTAAATTTTATCAGAGCTAGGGCCCCGTCTCACATAGCGAGATCGCTAGAGAGATCGCTGCTAAACAGCGATCTCAGCAGCGTTCTCGCTATGTCTGACACGTACCAGCGATCAGGCCCCTGCTGTGAATCGCTGGTCGTGTCAGAAATGGCAGGACTTTTTTTTGATCGCTGGTCTCCCACTGGCCAGCACGCATTGCTGCGTGTGACAGGCAGGAGAACAGCGATCTCCTGGTAACCAAGGTACACATCGGGTTTCCAAGCGTGGGGCTGTGCCTGGAAACCCGACGTGTACATTGAATACCAGAGGGCTGCTGCAGGGGAATGGTAACTAAGGTACACGTCAGGTTTCCAGGCACGCGCGCGCCTGGAAACCCGACGTGTACCTTGGTTACCAGCTCCCTGCATCAGTGCGCTGGTATCCAACGTACACTGCGGGTAACTAGGCAACGTTACCAGCAGTGTCGCTGTCCTGATCGCTGCCTGTTTGGCAGCTCAGCAGCGATCATGTAGCGACACACCAGCGATCCTGATCGTTGTCAGGATCGCTGGTGTATCGCTATGTGAGACGGGGCCCTTAGCCTGTCAGCATTCTCTGTAGTCAACTGTGTGCATGTATCTGTGATGATTGCCCAGCGGCACTGAAAATACGCTCTGACATCACACTAGCAGCAGGGCAGGCCAGCACCTCCAAGGCATATAAGGAGAGGTCTGGCCAACTATGCAGCTTGGATACCCAGTAATTAAACGGAACAGAAGCGTCAGGAAGGACGCAGGTATGGTCACTTAGATAGTCGTTGACCATCTTGTTCAACTTCTCCCTCCATGACATTGTTACTGGTCCAGCTAGTCCTTGCTGATGAGCCGGTATATTGAAGATGGCCCAGTTTGTTGACATTTTACCACCACCTCTTTTGGACCTGCTTGGCGTGTCTCTCCCCATTAATGCATGCCGTTGCACAGAACTGGTACTTCTGCTAGCAGCGGTGTCTGAGGGTGCTGTTGCTATCAAATGAACGACAACAGCCCTCTTTAAGTTTTTAATTGTGAAACCCCTTGGTAACTGCAACAGTAGCGAAGGAAATTTGTCCTTGTACCGTGGGTCTAAAAAGGTGGCAACCATTATAGGTTGCTATAGCAGACATAGCATAGGGATGGTTACCCTGATTATAGGCTGATTACCGCTCACAAGCTTGGTGCAGTACTCAAAGTTATCATGCACCTCACAAATATCAGCGATCCACACCCACTCGACAGTTGTTGTGTGTCTTGGCTGAGTCTCAGTGTGACGGGCATGTTTAAGCTGGTATTCAGCAAGTGCCCTCTGCTGCTCACTTATCCTTGCCAACATATGATATGTTTAGTTCCACCTTGTTGGCAGGTCGCAAATGAGTCGGTGGTTTGGCAAATTAAATTGCTTTTGAAGCGCTGCAAGACCGGCAACAGCGGTTGAGGAATGGCGGAAATGGGCGCAAATACGGTGCACCTTCTCAAGTAGGTACGGCAAGTCAGGGTAAGTTTTTATAAATTTCTGCACCACTAGGTTCAGCACGTGAGCCATGCATGGCACATATACCAGCTTCCCGAGCTTTAAAGCAGCCACCAGGTTACGCCCATGATTGCAGACAACCAGATCGGGTTGGAGTTGCAGTGGGGAGAGCCACTGATCAGCCAGTTGTTTTATTCCTTGCCACAGCTCTGCTGCAGTGTGTGGTGTTTCACCTAAGCAGATCAGCTTCAGCAGAGCATGTTGCCGCTTTGCCGATGAGCTGCTGCACAGCTCCCAACTTGGGAGTGATGTTGAGGGTAATTCAGCATAGGATGACGAGGCGGAGGAGGAAGAGGGGAGACAGGATGTATATGATGAGACGGAAACCCTGATTGAGGTTGGGCCTGCTATTCGTGGCGTATGTAGGATATGTGATGGTCCAGTTTCAGACTTTGTCCCACCCTCCACCAGGTTGAGCCAGTGTGCTGTGACAGAGATTTATCGTCCCTGGCCACAAGTACTTGTCCACGTGTCTGTTGTAAGGTGGACCTTCCGGGTTACGGCGTTGGTGAGAGCACGCTTTAGATTGTTTAAGACGTGCTGGTGTAACGCGGGGACGGCACACTGGGAAAAATAGTGCCGGCTGGGAACCGAGTATCGTGGGGCAGCCACAGCTAACAGATCACGGGAAGACTGTGTCCCCACAAGCCTAAATGGCAACATCTTCACGGCTAGCAACTTGGCAATGTGCGCATTCAGCATTTGTGCTTGTGGGTGCATGGTTTGGTATTTACGCCTCCTTTCATACATCTGGGGCACGGACAACTGGACGCTTGGCTGGGACAAACAAGTAGATGACCTTGTGTCCTGTGTCTGTGCAACCGCAGCTTGTGAACAAGAGGTATGATGATCACCTGCTTCCTGCCCAGCAGATTGGGAAGGACGGATCACAGGCGACATAGCAGTGGTTTGACCCGCAGACACCGATTTGGTACCCTGTTGTTCCGCCCACGACTAGGGTATTTGGCTGCCATGTATTTCCGCATACTGGTGGTGCTTTGGTTGCATTTGCCCTGGCCTCTGCTCAGCTTCTTATGGCAGATGCTACAGATGACAATATTTGGTTCAGAAGGACTATCTGAAAAAAATTTCCAGACAGTGGCTGAACACACCCTTGCCTTGACTTGGGGCAAAGAGGGATTGCTCTTGGAAACAGTTGACACACTTCACACTGTGCTCAAACCAGTAGCCCTTGGTGCCCTTGTTGGTGCTACGTATCCACCTTCTTCCTCTGTGCTGCTGTGCTGGCTATGCGTGCCAACGGTCCAGGTCGGATCGGTGGTCTCATCATCGACCACCTCATCGTCCATGTCATCCTCCTTCCATGTTGATAGTGTTGATAGGCCAGATGGCAACTGTGTGTCATCACCATCAGTCTCCACCTCTTCACCCGGTATATAACGTGGATGAAAGTAGCTTTCTTCTGGCCGTGGGGTTTCAAATATTTGGCCATCATCAACAGACGATACCTCCTCACGTTCCTCTTCAATGTCGTGCGGTGAGAGGCCAAAGGCAACGAAAGGAAATGGACCAAACAGATCCTCGGAGTGGCCAAAGTTGGGGTCAAATGTTTCCTGTGACTCCTGACAGGATGATGAACTAGGAATAGGTTGAGAATAGGATAACCCAGCGTTCTCTGTATGGACAGGAGACTGTTTTGTCATGGACTATTGGGTGCTGCTAGAAAATTTTGTTGAGGCCTTATCAGCCATCCAAGACAGTATCTGCTCTTGTTCTTCTGGCTTCCAGACCCGTTTACGTTCCAGACCGGGAAATTTTTCCAGGAACCTAGATGCATCAACCTTCTTCGGTCTCCCAGACTGTGAGCCTTGTTGGGCACCAATGACAACCCCACATCCACGTCCCTGTCCCTTCACAACAGCCTTTTTAGGAATTTTGGATTTTTCTGCCATAGTTGCAGATGTTCAGATGCAGATATTGGGGAACAAGGAGAAGTTAGTGCTTTGTGGAAGGTAGCACTACAGCCTAGTACTGCTTTGTGTTTTACAAACAACACGGCAACGGCACAAAAAAATTGCCCTGAGATTTCAGGCGAGATTACGCACCCCAGTCACCACACAAGACAGCGGTGCTGCCACAAAAAAATTGCCCTGAGATTTAAGGCGAGATTACGCACCCCAGTCACCACACAAGACAGCGCTGCTGCCACAAAAAAATTGCCCTGAGGTTTAAGGTGAGATTACGTACCCAAGTCACCACACAAGACAGCGGTGCTGCCACTAAAAATTTGCCCTGAAGTTTAAGGCGAGATTACGTGCCCCAGTCACCACACAAGACAGAGGTGCTGCCACTAAAAAATTGCCCTGAGGTTTAAGGTAAGATTACGTACCCAAGTCACCACACAAGACAGAGGTGCTGACACAAAAAAATTGCCCTGAGGTTTAAGGCGAGATTACGCTCCCTAGTCACCACACAAGACAGCAGTGCTGCCACTAAAAAATTGCCCTGAGGTGTAAGACGAGATTACACTCCCCAGTCACGACACAACACAGCGGTGCTGGCTGCGTGTCAGTTGTGCAGTACTGTGCGTCCTATTTGCTGTGAACACAGCACCGCAACAGCACAAAAAAATTGCCCTGAGGATTAAGGCGTTTTGTGCTGGAGAGCTTCTTCCTTGATATTTTAGGAAGGCTACTGTTGTAGAGTTGTCTAAGAACACTCTTAGATGGCATTTTTTTAAGTGAGTTTGCAGACATCTCCGGCTTCCAGTACAGCTCTTAGTTCTTTGTAGTTTGAGGAAAGATCTCTTAAAGCAACAAATGAAACTGAAAGGGAGAAGATACATATTAGAGAAAACGTTTTGACAGTGAGGGTGATCAGTGAGTGGAACAGGCTGCCAAGAGAGGTGGTGAGTTCTCCTTCAATGGAAGTCTTCAAACAGAGGGTGGACAGACATCTGTCTATGATGTTAGTGACTCCAGCATTGAGCAGGATTTTGGACACGATGACCCTGGAGGTCCCTTCCAACGCTAACATTCTAGGATCCTATGATAAAGCATTTATTAGGAGTGTTACTGGATCTCGATTCCGATGTCTATAGATTTTTTTGTAGAGAGCCATCAGTATATGGATTTTTTTACAGGTTAAGGAAGATTAATTTCTCTATCGCTTCATTGGGGGACACAGAAACCATGGGTGTATGCTGCTGCCACTAGGAGGCTGACACTATGCATATGCAAAAAAGGTTGGCTCCTCCTCTGTAGTGTACACCCCACCGACTGGCACCAAGCTAATCAGTTTTAGCTTAGTGTCAGTAGGAGGTGGACACGGGTCTCTCTGGAGACCCATATCTACCTATTGTGCGTCGTTCCTTTTCAGGTACCTTCCGGAGGGATACAGTGTGAAAAGTCACTACTGTAGTCCCACACAGAGACTATGAGTACGGCGTGTACTGCCACCCCGTACCCTCATATGTCTGTCTCGGCAGGACCCCCCACTCTAATCCCTAACACAGACAGATGTTGTGAATGTGTTTGAGATGAGTTCTGAGCAGAGGCTCCCTCTGGTGGTTACAAGCGGTACTAGTGAGGATTGTGAGGACTGGGAATCAGGTGTTACTGATTGGTCTTTTATAAGGGAGTCATTTTCCCATCAGGGTTGCCGGTGATCAATTGTTCTGGTCTGAATCCTTCTTTCCAGTTTCCCTTGTAGCCTGCTGTGTCGTGTCTGCATCTCCTGCTATCAGATAAGACAATTTCTTATTTTGTGTTTTTGCTATATTTTTGCATTTTGTCCTGCACTTCTGTGGGGGCCTTCAGGGTCCCCTCCGGGGGCTTTTGCCCTCTCAGTTTAGTCCAGCCACTGTGTTTTGTACTTTTGCTTTTTCCAGTTTTTTCAGTGGCTGCTGTTTTGATTTTTTTACACCAGAGAACTAATTTAGGTGGAGGAGGTCGTGTGATCTCAGGTGATTTTGAAATTAGTAGAGTTGGTGTTTTTTCAGGGTTTTCTGGGATTGCAGTAAGTACCCTTCCTATCCTTTTCTATTTAGATAGTTTGGGTCCCAGCGTTTGCTCATACTATTTTCTTTCTGTGTCAGTATTTCCTCTTGTCTAACCGCCATTACATGTTTGGGGGCTTTCTATTATCTTTGGGGTTCTGCTCCGGGGCAGATAGCTTTCCTATTTCTATCTTTAGGTGTAGTTAGTTTCTCAGGCTGTGACGAGGCGTCTAGGACCAACGTAGGAACGCTCCACGGCTGCCTCTAGTTGCGGTGGTTAGTCAGGGTACTGCAATCTCATAGATTCCAACTGCTCTGGTGTATTTCCTTTTTTACCTGCACTCCTCAGCTACCGTAACATAACAGTATCACCGGCCATAAAAATTGTATGGTACTCACAGAAGGGAAAAAATATTTTGAAGGAAGAAAAGTTGTCAGAGATATTTTTCTGTTTGTTGCATTTTTTTTCCCTCTGTATCTCTGGGTGCTGGGGAGGATCTTTTCTCCCAATGGAGTTTGCACAGTTGTCTGGCCGTGTGGATCAGCTTGCCACTGAGGTTCGGAGTATTGCTACCTATCTTGCTAGGTTGCCTGTTGTGGAACCTAGGATTCCCATGCCAGATTTGTTTTTAGGGGATCGAGCTAAGTTTCAGAATTTCAAAAATAATTGTAAATTGTTTTTTGCCTTAAAATCTAAGTCCTCAGGAAACGCAGCGCAGCAGGTTCAAATTATCATCTCTCTCCTGCGCGGCGATCCTCAGGATTGGGCTTTTTCCCTGATACCTGGGGATCCTGTTTTGAGTGATGTTGATGCATTTTTTCAGGCTTTGGGGTTATTGTACGATGAGCCTAATGTCACTGATCAAGCTGAAAAAGCCTTGTTGGCATTAAATCAGGGGCTTGATGACGCTGAGTTATACTGTCAGAGATTCCGTAGGTGGGCAGTCCTGACCAAGTGGAATGACGACGCTTTGGCGGCCCTTTTCCGGAAGGGTCTGTCGGATAATGTAAAGGATGTTATGGTGGGATTCCCTGTCCCCTCTGGTCTCAATGATTCTATGTCATTAGCGATTCAAATTGACAGACGTTTGCGTGAGCGGAGAAGTATGCGTGGAGTGGTGTTGCCTTGTGAGCCAGCTGCTGAGCCCATGCAGTGTGATAGAGTGGTGTCTGGGGCACAGCGTCATGAGTTTCGAAAGCGCAATGGGTTATGTTTCTACTGTGGTGATGCCTCTCATGCTATTTCAGTCTGCCCTAAGCGGGGAAGACGTTTTGCACGCTCAGTTGTCTTGGGTAGTGTTCAGACTAAGTTTTTATTAACTGTCACTCTGATATGCTCTCTGTCCTCATTTTCTGCTCAGGCTTTCGTTGATTCTGGAGCAGCTATTAACCTGATGGATTATGATTTTGCTAAACGTTGTGGGTTTCCCTTGATACCCCTACAGAAGTCTATTCCTTTACTGGGGATCGATTCTACCCCTTTGGCTGAGAATAAACCCCAGTTTTCTACTCAGGTGATAATGAGGGTTGAACCTGATCACCAGGAGTGCTGCAAATTTTTGGTTCTATATAATCTGCATGACATTATCGTGCTGGGTTTCCCTTGGTTACAGTCTCATAATCCTGTTTTGGATTGGAAATCTGTGTCTGTAACCAGTTGGGGCTGCCAATGTGTTAATACCAACACTCCTGTTTTTTCTGCCTCCCCCAGGCTGAGGATGTTCCTGACTTTTTGTTTGATTTTTCTGATGTGTTTAGCGAAAGTAAATCTGCATCCTTACCTCCCCATAGGAGCTATGACTGCGCTATTGAATTAGTGCCAGGTAGTAAATTCCCTAAAGGTCGCCTTTTTAACTTGTCTGTACCTGAACATGACGCTATGCGGTCTTATATCAAGGAATCATTGGAGAAGGGTCATATCAGACCATCCTCTTCACCCTTAGGTGCCGGTTTTTTCTTTGTGGCCAAAAAAGATGGTTCATTAAGGCCGTGTATTGATTATCGTCTCTTGAACAATATTACTGTGAAATATCAATACCCGTTACCCTTCATTTCTGACCTGTTTTCCAGGGTGAAAAACGCTACTTGGTTTACCAAGCTTGACCTCAGGGGGGCGTATAACCTTATTCGCATTAAGCACGGGGATGAATGGAAGACGGCATTTAACACCCCTGAAGGGCATTTTGAGTACCTTGTGATGCCCTTTGGGCTCACTAATGCTCCTTCCGTCTTCCAGTCCTTCATGAATGACATTTTCAGGGATTTTGTGGACAAGTTTCTGATTGTTTATTTGGATGATATCTTGATTTTTTCTAATGACTGGGACTCTCATGTGAAACATGTTCGAACTGTATTCCAGATTTTGAGAGAGAATGCTCTGTATGTGAAGGGATCAAAGTGTCTTTTTGGCGTACAGAAGATCTCATTTCTGGGATTCATTTTGTCCCCATCTGTTATTGAAATGGACCCGGTCAAGGTTCAGGCCATCTGTGATTGGGTCCAACCTACTTCATTAAAGGCTCTTCAGAGATTTTTGGGTTTTGCCAATTTTTATCGTAAATTTATTGGTAATTTCTCGGTTATTGTTAAACCATTAACTGATTTGACCAGAAAGGGTTCTGATGTGGTGAATTGGCCTCCTGAGGCAGTCTCTGCGTTTCAGGAACTTATCAGAGATTCACTTCTGCTCCTGTTCTACGGCAGCCTGATGTTTCTCTGCCATTTCAGGTGGAGGTTGATGCCTCTGAAATTGGGGCAGGTGCCGTTTTGTCCCAAAAAGATCCACAGACCTCTAAAAGTAACCCTTGTGCCTTTTTCTCTCGAAAATTTTCTCCTACTGAACGTAATTATGACGTGGGTAATCGGGAGTTATTGGCCATGAAGTGGGCTTTTGAAGAGTGGAGACATTGGCTGGAGGGAGCCAAACATCAGGTGGTGGTCCTTACGGACCATAAGAATCTGGTCTATCTGGAATCTGCCAAGCGACTCAATCCTAGACAGGCCAGGTGGGCCTTGTTTTTCACACGTTTTAATTTTGTGGTTTCCTTTCTTCCTGGCACTAAGAATGTTAAGGCGGATGCCTTCTCGAGGAGTTTCCTTGCGGACTCTCCTGAGCTATCTGATCCCTCTGTTATTTTGAAGGAGGGTGTAGTTCTTTCCGCCATCTCGCCCAATTTGAGACTTGCTCTGGAGGGGTGTCAGGAGGATAGGCCCGAGCGCTGCCCTGTTGGAAAATTGTTTGTCCCGGACCAATGGAAAAAGAGTGTGATGTCTGAGATTCATTGTTCCGCATTGGCTGGGCATCCCGGAATTTTTGGTACCAGAGACTTGGTTAGTCGGTCCTTTTGGTGGCCTACCTTGTCTTGCGATGTTAGGGAATTTGTGCAGTCCTGCGGGACTTGCTCTCGCTCCAAGCCTTGCTCTCGCTCTAGTGGTTTGTTGATGCCATTGCCTGTGCCCAAGAGACCATGGACCCATATCTCTATGGATTTCATTTCCGATCTTCCTGTTTCTCAGAGAATGACCACCATCTGGGTAATTTGTGATAGGTTTTCCAAAATGATACATCTTGTGCCATTACCTAAGTTGCCTTCCTCCTCTGAATTGGTGCCGTTGTTCCTTCAGCACGTGGTTCGTTTACACGGCATTCCTGAGAACATTGTGTCTGACAGAGGAGTCCAGTTTGTTTCCAGATTTTGGAGGACTTTTTGTTCTAAACTGGGTGTTCAATTGTCTTTCTCCTCGGCATTTCATCCTCAGACCAATGGTCAAACTGAGAGAACAAACCAGACATTGGAGACTTATCTAAGATGCTTTGTGTCTGCTGACCAGGATGACTGGGTCTCTTTTTTGCCTTTGGCTGAGTTTGCTCTTAATAATAGGGCTAGCTCTGCCACTTTGATGTCTCCGTTTTTCTGTAATTCTGGGTTTCACCCTCGATTTTCTTCAGGACAGACGGAGGCTTCTGTCTGTCCAGGTGTTGACTCTGTTGTTGAGCGTATGCAGCAGATTTGGGACCAGGTAGTGGAGAGGTTGTCCCTCTCTCAGGAGAAGGCCCAGCGGTTTGCTAACCGGCATAGGACTGATGGTCCTCGGTTTAAAGTGGGGGACTTGGTCTGGTTGTCCTCAAAGAATATTCCTATGAGAGTAGCATTTCCTAAATTTAAGCCTAGGTTCATTGGACCTTATAAGATCATGGAGATTATTAATCCTGTTTCTTTTCGTTTGCTTCTTCCAGGGACATTTAAGATCCATAACGTGTTCCACAAGTCCTTGTTGAAGAGGTTTGTTGAGCCAGTGGTTCCTGCTGCTGTGCCTCCTGACCCTGTTTTGGTTGAGGGCAATCTGGAGTATGTGGTTGAGAAAATATTGGATTCTCGTTTTTCTAGACGAAGACTCCAGTATTTGGTTAAATGGAGAGGTTATGGTCAGGAAGACAATTCTTGGGTGTTTGCTTCGGACATCCATGCTAGGAGACTTATCCGTGCGTATCATAGAACTCATCCTGACCGACCTGGTTGCTCAAATGAGGGTTCGGTGACCCCTCCTCAAGGGGGGGGTACTGTTGTGAATGGGTTTGAGATGAGTTCTGAGCAGAGGCTCCCTCTGGTGGTTACAAGCGGTACTAGTGAGGATTGTGAGGACTGGGAATCAGGTGTTACTGATTGGTCTTTTATAAGGGAGTCATTTTCCCATCAGGGTTGCCGGTGATCAATTGTTCTGGTCTGAATCCTTCTTTCCAGTTTCCCTTGTAGCCTGCTGTGTCGTGTCTGCATCTCCTGCTATCAGATAAGACAATTTCTTATTTTGTGTTTTTGCTATATTTTTGCATTTTGTCCTGCACTTCTGTGGGGCCTTCAGGGTCCCCTCCGGGGGCTTTTGCCCTCTCAGTTTAGTCCAGCCACTGTGTTTTGTACTTTTGCTTTTTCCAGTTTTTTCAGTGGCTGCTGCTTTGATTTTTTTACACCAGAGAACTAATTTAGGTGGAGGAGGTCGTGTGATCTCAGGTGATTTTGAAATTAGTAGAGTTGGTGTTTTTTCAGGGTTTTCTGGGATTGCAGTAAGTACCCTTCCTATCCTTTTCTATTTAGATAGTTTGGGTCCCAGCGTTTGCTCATACTATTTTCTTTCTGTGTCAGTATTTCCTCTTGTCTAACCGCCATTACATGTTTGGGGGCTTTCTATTATCTTTGGGGTTCTGCTCCGGGGCAGATAGCTTTCCTATTTCTATCTTTAGGTGTAGTTAGTTTCTCAGGCTGTGACGAGGCGTCTATTACCAACGTAGGAACGCTCCACGGCTGCCTCTAGTTGCGGTGGTTAGTCAGGGTACTGCAATCTCATAGATTCCAACTGCTCTGGTGTATTTCCTTTTTTACCTGCACTCCTCAGCTACCGTAACATAACAGACAGATGTTTAGGTGAGCAGGGGCAGCGAAAGACCCGGGCCTGCCTCCGTCTCCCACCAACTCGCCCACCAGAGCCTGTCGGATGAGGAGACGCGGACGTACCCACAACTGACCTCCGGACGTCCAACCTTTTGTCTGAGGTATTGTCCCTCTTTCTCAACAGGACAGAAGAAAGAAGACAGGAAGAAAGAAGAAGGAAAAGAAAAAAAAAAAAAAAAAAGAAGAGAAAAAAGGATGCAGGTTACAGGACCAGGGGTTTTTTTTGTAGAGAGCCTTGTACCTTATTCTCTGGGGTTCCGAGACCCCCTTTTTGGAGATGTTGGGCCGCTACGGACACCTCGCGGCACCGTGGATCTCCCGGGGTCCCCCTGTCTTTCTCAAGGATCTGGAGCCCCGGTTTTTATCAGTGCGGTGCTTGTTCGCCTTCCTCTGGCTAGCGCTGCTTCCCTAAAGGACGCCAACGATAGGATTCTAGAATCACTGGCAAAGTCAGCCTTTGAGGCAGCCGCTCCTGTTCTATGCCCGGCCTTTGCGTCTACTTGGGTCTCAAAGGCGATAGCCAGATGGTCCAGACAGCTCCGTAAGGGCATCTTGGCCGGAGCACCTTCCAGAGAGCTGGCGGAGCTCGCAGACCAAATCTCCCAGGCTGGGCAATATGTAGTCTCTGCCTCCCTGGATGCTGCTTCCTGCGCGGCGCAGGCATCCAGCAATATCGTGGCTATCCGGAGGAACATCTGGCTCAAAGCATGGCAGGCTGATCTTTCGTCAAAGAAGTCGCTCACAGGTCTCCCTTTTCAGGGAGAACATCTGTTCGGAGACAGGTTGGATCAGATCATTAAGGACGCAACGGGGGGCACGAGTTCCCTTCTCCCTCAGTCAAAGCCCCACAAACCCATCCAAAAGAGACAGTTTTGCTCTTTTCGGCCTTTTCAGGTATCGGAGGATTCCTCCAGTCAACATAGGCCGCAGAATCGCCAGGTTAAGAGGAAGGCTTCCTTTCGGCCTACCCCCTCCAGGCGTTCCAATTACTCCCAGGGTAGATCCACCAGGTCAAGACCTGGTCGATCTTTTTCGGCACGACTGGACCCCGGAGCCCAGCGTTCGTCCAAGCTCGGCGGTCGTCTCTTGCTGTTCAAGGACGTGTGGCTCGACTTGGTGGAGGACGCTTGGGTAATGGGAGGTTGTATCCTCAGGATACAAAATAGAGTTCACTTCCCGCCCAAGAGATCGGTTCTTCGAATCCGCCCCCCAAGAGATCCTTCCTTGGTAACGGGTTTCTTTGCATCCACCTATTCCCTTCTCAGTGCTGGAGTTATCGTCCCTGTCCCAAAGCAAGAACGTTTCACAGGTTTTTATTCAAACCTGTTTGTTGTGCCGAAGAAAGGTGGCAAGGTTCGTCCTATCCTGGACCTCAGGTTACTGAACAGGAGAGTTCGCCTGCGTCACTTCAGGATAGAGTCTCTTCGTGCAGTAATATCGACAATGGAATCACAGGAATTTCTGTGTTCCATAGACATCCAAGACGCATACCTCCACGTCCCGATTTGCCCAGCCCATCAGAGGTTCCTGCGTTTCGCAGTTCGGCAGAACCATTTTCAGTTTGTTGCCCTGCCCTTCGGCCTTGTGACAGCTCCCAGGTTCTTCACCAAGATCATGGCGGCTTTGGTGGCCACCTTGAGGGTTCAAGGACTGGTGCTCATTCCTTACCTCGACGATATTCTCATCAAGGCTCCGTCCCTCCCTCAGGCTTAAGAAAGCCTGTCCATCGTTCTCGACACCCTGGCCCGGTTCGGATGGATCATCAACAGGAAGAAGTCCAGCCTTGTTCCCTCTCAGCGCCTGATCTTCTTGGGCATGCTGTTCGATACCCGACAGGCGAAGGTCTTTCTCCCCAAGGAGAAGAGAGCGATCCTCCAGCAGGGTGTTCGGTCTCTGCAGGGCCCTCAGCTTCCTTCCTTCCGGTCAGCGATGAGGGTGCTGGGCAGAATGGTTGCGACTTCAGAAGCAATTCCCTTTGCTCTGTTCCACTTGAGACCTCTTCAGCAGGCTATTCTGTCTCAGTGGGACAGGTTTGTCAGATCGTTGGATCGTCCGCTTCGTCTCCCTCTCAGGGTCAAGCAGTCTCTCAACTGGTGGCTGTCATCCCCCCTCATCCTCCAGGGCCGGTCCTTCCTGCCAGACCACTGGCAAATCATAACGACGGATGCAAGTCTTCTGGGCTGGGGGGCAGTTTTTCGGCATCTGACGGCTCAGGGTCGTAGGTCGGCACAGGAATCTTCCCTGCCGATCAACATCCTTGAAATCAGGGCCATCTTTCTCTCGCTCCGTCACTGGGAATCGCTTCTCAGGGGTCTGCCAGTCAGAATTCAGACGGACAATGCCACGGCTGTGGCATACGTCAATCACCAAGGGGGGACCAGAAGTTCTCTGGCGATGGCCGAAGTATCCAAGATCCTCCTTTGGGCGGAGGCGACGGTTCCGGCAATATCCGCAGTGTATATCCCCGGCGTGGACAACTGGGCCGCCGACTTCCTCAGCCGCGAGGGTTTCGCGGCAGGAGAATGGTCCCTACATCCGGACGTCTTCCATCAGATCTGCCTGCGATGGGGGACCCCGGATGTGGACCTTATGGCGTCTCAGCTCAACAGGAAAGTTCCGCTGTTCGTCTCCAGGTCTCGCGATCCTCTAGCATTGGACGTAGACGCTCTGGCCATTCCTTGGTCACAGTTCACTCTCCCATACGTATTTCCTCCGCTTCTTCTTCTTCCCAGATTGCTGAAGAAGACCAAGGCGGAAGGGGTGCCGGTCATTCTGATCGCCCCAGATTGGCCCAGGAGGTCCTGGTTCGCAGACATCGTCAATCTCTTGGCGGACGCCCCCTGGAGACTCCCAGACAGGCCAGATCTTCTATCACAGGGTCCTTTCTGCCACCAGGGTTCTCGGTCGCTCAATTTGACGGCGTGGCTGTTGAAACCGCGGTACTGAGAGAGTCCGGGTTCTCAGATCGGGTGATTCGCACCATGATCCAGGCCAGGAAACTGTCGTCTTCCAGGGTCTACTATTTGAACCTGGAAGGCCTATTTTCGCTGGTGTGAGTCCAACGTCATCCCGCCAATGAAGTTGTCGCTCCCAGCCATCTTGGCTTTCCTCCAAGCGGGACTGGACTCTGGTCTCTCTCTCGCTACTCTTAAGGGACAGATTTCAGCCCTTTCTATCCTCTTCCAGGAATCCTTGGCTTCTCAGGTTCAAGTCAAAACTTTCCTTCAGGGAGTGGCACATATGGCTCCCCGTATCGGAATCCTGTGGATTCTTGGGACCTCAATCTCGTGTTGGAGGTTATGAGGTGCGCTCCCTTTGAACCTCTCACAGAGGTTCCCCTGTCGGTTTTGTCCTGGAAGGTGGCCTTTCTCGTGGCGATCACTTCCATCAGGCGAGTTTCAGAGTTGGCGGCTCTGTCTTGTCACCCCCATTTCCTGGTTCTCCACCAGGATAAGGTAGTATTGCGGCCTCCGCCTTCCTTTCTTCCCAAGGTGGTATCCACTTTCCACTTGAATGAGGACATTGTCCTACCTTCCTTCTGTCCGGCTCCGACTCATTCTTTGGAGCGCTCGTTGAACAAGCTAGACCTGGTACTGGCAATAAGGACCTACCTGGATAGGACGGCTTCCTTCAGAAAGTCTGATCTCCTATTCATCATTCCGGACGGAGCGCGAAGAGGACTGCCTGCTTCCAAGGCTACGATTGCGCGTTGGATTAGGACCGCAATATTGGAGGCTTACCGGGTTAAGAATAGAGTGCCTCCCCCTGGGGTCAGGGCTCACTCCACCCGGGCGGTAGGCGCCTCCTGGGCGGTTCACCATGGGGCACCCGCCCTACAACTTTGCAAGGCGGCAACCTGGTCTTCCATCCACACGTTTGCCAAATTTTACAGGGTCCACACCTATGCTTTGGCGGACGCCAGCCTAGGCAGAAGGATCTTGCAGGCGGCATTGGAGCCTTTGCCGGCCTGAATGGAGTCTCTTGCCATTTTTCTCCCACCCCAGCGACTGCTTTGGAACGTCCCATGGTTTCTGTGTCCCCCAATGAAGCAATAGAGAAAACAGGATTTTTGTACTTACCGTAAAATCTGTTTCTCGGAGCGCTCATTGGGGGACACAGCACCCTCCCATATGTTTACAAGTCTTGTTCTTTCTTTCGATTGTTTTTGTTATGATTGAGTTGTTTGTTTGTTGTTTGGTTCTATCACATTCTTCTCCTACTGCTTTTTCACTAAATGATTAGCTTGGTGCCAGTCGGTAGGGTGTACACTGCAGAGGAGGAGCCAAACTTTTTTGCATATGTATAGTGTCAGCCTCCTAGTGGCAGCAGCATACACCCACGGTTTCTGTGTCCCCGAAGGAGGGATCCGAGAAACAGATTTTACGGTAAGTACAAAAATCCTGCTTTTTGTTTAGAGATAATTGAGACCATCGCAAGCGAGAACTGAGCCGAGGCCAGTGAAGGAATGCAGAATGACATCAGGCCTAGGATGGACATGGCTTCTCTTATAGAACAGCAAGTTTTCTTTTGAAGGACAGGAGCTTTCGGTGAATGGACATCCTTTTTTCTCTTGCAAGATATCATGATTGTTTACTTGAGCCTAGAAAAACTCTGAGAAATACTTTCCTGTGGGAAGGAGATCAGTCAGGTTTCTCAAAATTCTGGAGATTAGGATTGAGTATAAAATCCCGACCTGTGCCATCTTTGGGGGAGCTCCAGTGACCCCACATCCCCTTACACTGGTAATCATGGTTTCCATTTCCAGAGGGATGAAACCTTCTCTTTGGTTTGGCTGATTTGGTTCAGGACATCCTCTTTTCTGATCCTCAGCTTTCTCCAGTATCGGCTCAAGCACAGGACTAAAGTCAAGTCTTTCTCCAAAGGGAATGGAGCAGAGTTTAGCTTTGGAAACCGTATCCGTTGGCCGTTCTTTAACCCCACGATCCTCTCACTGAGTTTGACAAGATGGCCGCCTGAGCTGCCATACGCATCGATTCTACCGAGGCCTCAGCAACAACCCTGTAGGTAACAAGCATAGGGATAGAAGACAGAAGCTTCTCTATACACCAGGGGTGGACAACCTTTATTGGTGCAAGGGCCACATTGTCATACTGAACCAATCCGGAGGCCACAGTAAAAATTAAAGGGGTATTATCTTCTGTGATATTTATGGCATATCTAACGTATAGATCATAAATATCTGACAGCTACAAATTCTACTCATGTAATCTGCACATGACTGTGTCAATAAGGTTTTGTCAAAGCCAAAAACTAGGAAGTGTCAAAAACAAAGCAGCTTTATGTAAAGAATGACAGCTTTATCTACAGCATGCCCAGTTCACAGCCGAAGGCAGCCGCAATGTAGGAGATTGGTCGGACACCGGCCGCAGTCCTTTATACCCACTTACACCCCCCAAATACGGCCGCCCCCGGGCACAGGAGCTCAGACACTTATACACCGGCTAATAGAAATGGCCGCCTCCAGCGACTGCAGAGATAATAAATCAAATACTGATAAAACCGGACATTTAATTTAATATTAAAAATAATTATATTATCATCCATATTATAAATGACGACCTGTGACCTCACATATAACAGGATCACATCATTATCAATTCAGAATGTGCTGAAAGAGAGTATTCATATAATGACCCTCACCTGGGCAGTGATCTGTAGGGGTCTCCTCTTTACACCGCTGACCGCCCCTCACATTAGGGGTCTCCTCTTTACACCGCTGATTGCCCCTCACATTAGGGGTCTCCTCTTCACACCGCTGATCGCCCCTCACATTAGGGGTCTCCTCTTTACACCGCTGATCGCTCCTCACATAAGGGGTCTCCTCTTTACACCGCTGACCGCCCTCACATTAGGGGTCTCCTCTTTACACCGCTGATCGCTCCTCACATAAGGGGTCTCCTCTTTACACCGCTGATTGCTCCCCACATTAGGGGTCTCCTCTTTACACCGCTGATTGCTCCCCACATTAGGGGTCTCCTCTTTACACGCTGATCGCCCCTCACATTAGGGGTCTCCTCTTTACACCGCTGATCGCTCCTCACATTAGGGGTCTCCTCTTTATACCGCTGATCGCCCTCACATTAGGGGTCTCCTCTTTACGCCGCTGATCGCCCCTCACATTTCTCTCTGGACCATTAATATTGTTCAGATCTTTATCCAGATCCAAAACCTGCAAAACAAATATTGTAAAAGTCCCCGATGATGGGAGAAGTCCCCGGGAATAATGGTGAGAAGATCCGGACATGTGATGTCTGTGGTCAGCTGTGATCCTGCCGTCTCCACCGCTCTCATTACACAAGTATAAAACATATAATACTGGAGGAGAAAACAAGACTGAACACAAGGACGTCACAGCCATCTACACATCATAGGGAGATCTCCACCTACCTGATGGTCCTGTGGAGGAGGAGGAGCGGGACATCTCTCTGGGTTGTCCTCTTACAGGAGAGAACTGAGAGACACAGACAGGACGGACATCATTATTACATACAGAGAACTATAGGCCGTGTGTATTTAGTCCTATTACCTGGTGATGTGCGGGGCCGATGCTCCTCCATCATCACCTCCTGGTACCGATCCTTGTGTCCTTCTAGATACTCCCACTCCTCCATGGAGAAATAGACGGTGACGTACTGACACCTTATAGGAACCTGACACACACAATGATTACGTCATCACCCAGAATCCTCCAGTGCTGTCCTGTATAATGTCCCAGCATTCCCAGCAGCGTCACCTCTCCAGTCAACAGCTCAATCATCTTGTTGGCGAGTTCTAGGATCTTCTGCTCATTGATGTCCTCATGTATCCGGGGGTGAGGTGGAGGCCCTGGGATTGGGCTCAGGGTTCCTCCCCGTCCTTCAGACACAGGGGCCTGACAGCGATCACTAGAGGTCTTCACTACTGTGTAATCCTGAGTGTGGAGACATTAATAATATACGGATTTTGTGTTACTCACCGTAAAATCCTTTTCTTGAGACGCTCATTGGGGGACACAGGACTGTGGGGTGTGGCTATTGCCGCTAGGAGGTCGACACTAAGTAAACATAAAAAAAGGTTAGCTCCGCCTCCGTCGTATACACCCTGCTACTGGCCGTAGGCTAACTCAGTTTGGTGTAAAAGCAGTAGGAGAATGAAGAATAAATCAACATCACCACAGGAACAACATATACAGAATTAAACCCACCAAGAACATAAAATTAAATCAAAATAAAGCCATATGGCTAAAAAAAGGGTGGGCGCTGTGTCCCCCAATGAGCGTCTCGGAGAAAAGGATTTTACGGTGAGTAACACAAAAATCAGTATTTCTCCTTCGTCTCATTGGGGGACACAGGACTGTGGGACCCCCTAAAGCAGTCCCTTGGGTGGGAGACCGCTTACACAGTGTCAGTCATCATGTCAGGCATAGTCTATCGGTGTGCCACCGCTGCCTGCAGAATCCGTCTTCCCAGATACGCATCCGCCGAAGCCTGGGTATGGATATTATAATGCTTGGAGAAGGTATGCGAGCTAGAAACAGGCTGCCGCCTTACAAACCTGTTCTCGTCCGCGATACATGCCTCCTGAGTGCTCTCACCAGGTCCAGCGTATGGAGAGCCTTCTCCACCCGATGCGTTAGTGCCGGGCAGAAACAAGGATAAAACAATGTGTTCGTTGATATGAAAGAATGACACGAGCTTTGGTAAAAAGGGCGAATTAGTTCTAAGCAACACCTTGTCCTGGTTAAAGAGTAAGTATGGGGCTCGGCAAAAGAGCCGCCAGTTCCGAGACCCGCCTAATGGAAGTTATGGCTATCAAAAACACGACCTTCCAGGAGAGGTACGTTAAAGATACTTCCCGAAAGGGCTCAAATGGAGATTCCTGTAAGACTCCCAGCACCAGGTTAAGATCCCAGGTGTCTAGGGGAACCCTGTAGAGGGGTACTATATGGACAACCCCCTGTATGAAGGTTCTCACCTGCCAATTGGTGGCAATTCTACGCTGAAAAAAAGTACCGACAAAAGCCGATACTTGTCTACTATGAGTGCCTGGAGCTAGACCTGCATCTAGATCGGCCTGGAGAAAAGTCCCGAATGTTGGGAATCGAGAACTGTAGCGGGGAATAACTATGTTCCCTGCACCACCTAACAATGACCCTCCAAATATGGTGATAGACCTGAGCTGAAGCCGGCCTTCGAGCGTTTGGTCATTGTGGTAGCGACTCTCTGGGAGAACCTGCCCGGTATAGAATCCAAGATTCAAAGGCCACGCCGTCAAAACACAGGGCTCCCGAGTTCTGGTGGGAAACCAGGCCCTGGGAGAGTAGCTCTGCGTGGTCTGGTAGTCGCCACGGTACGTCGGTGAGCAGCTGCACCAGATGTGCCTACCGGGACCGAAGAGGTCAATCCGGAACAATTAATATCGCCGGGCCTCCCTCTGTCTCGATCTTCTCGATTCCCCAGGGTAGTAGCGCTAGCGGAGGGAACAAGTATGGGAGGTGAAATTGATTCCATGGCGGAACCAGAGAGTCCACCGCAATTGCCTGCGGATCTCTGTACCGAGAGACAAAACTGGCCCCCTTGGCATTGTTCCTGGAGGCCATCAGATCACTATCTGGCGTGCCCAAGCGCCGGCAAATCCGCTGAAATAGTCAGGATGTAGGGACCACTCCCAGGACGCCAGACCCTGATAGCTGAGGAAATCCGCTGCCCAGCTCTGCTCGCCGGGAATGTGCACCGCCGACAGCACCGAGTGGTTCCGCTCGGCCCATCCTAGGACTTGCTTCACTTCGAGCATGGCCGCCCTGCTTCGGGTACCCCCCTGATGATTTATGTACGCCACGACCGTGTCATTGTCTGACTGAATCTGGATGGGGTGGCCCGCCAAATGGTGACGAAAGACCGCAGGGTCAGCCGAACTGCTCGAATCTCTAATATATTGGTCGGGTGAGCTGACTGTTGCGGAGACCAACGTTACTGGGTTGTGTGGTGGAGAAACACCGCTCCCCCTCCGAGAAGGCTGGCGTCTGTCGGGCCTACTAGCCCATGAACAGGGGGAAAGGCCCTTTGAAGTGACGAGTTCCTCATCCACCATACCAGAGCCAGTCTGACTTGAGGAGACAGCCGGCATCGACGGTCTAGGGAGCAAGGATTCCTGTCCCAAACCTTAAGGAGAGCGGGCTGCAAAGAACAAAGATGGAGCTGCACAAAAGGTACTGCCTCTGTTGGCGCCATTATCTTCCCTAAGACCCTCATGCAGAATCAAATCGTGTGGGGGACCAGCCGGCAAAGGACCCGGATCTCTCGGCGAAGAAGTAAGGTGTTCTCCCGTGGGAGAATTGTCAACCCCCGCGCTATGTCAAAGATCATCCCCAAAAAGGTGATCCTCCGAGATGACTTCCTGGAATTCACTAACCATCCCAGGCGAGACAGATTGTCCAACCGTCTTGGACATCGATTGATGCCAAACCTCCCCCCTTTCCATGGCCGCTACGACCGAGCGGGGGACTCCATCCGGAAGTGTCGCAGCCCGATGAAGCCATTCAGGCGTTATAAGTCCAAAATGGGTCTCACGGACCCGTCCTTCCTGGGAACTACAAACAGGTTAGAGTAGAACCCCAAGCCTCCTTCGTCCTATGGTACTGGGACGACTACGCCGGCTTGTTGAAGGGACCCGATGGCCTTGAAAAAGGCTCGAGCCTGAGTCTCTGTTTTGGGGAGACGAGAGGAAACTAACCTCGTTGGAGGGAAACCGACGAATTCTATCCTATACCCTAAGGATATTAATGTCCCTGACCTACCTGTCGCAGGTGACTGCGAACCAGGCGGGACGAAACCGGAGTAGGCGGCTGCCTACTCTGGAGTGACGGACTGGACTCTGCCTCCAGCCATTTAGCCGAAAATCCCTGGGACCTAGATCCCCTATATCTCGGCTGATGGGAGAGCATTCTTCCCAATGGATTGGTCCTGTATTAGACCTGAGTCCTCTGGGCCTGGCTGGGTGACCTGCACCACCGGGCCTGTCGCCGTGGCTCACCAGTGGTAGTGAAAAGCCTTAAATTGCGCCTAAGGCCTGCGACGAAAGGGCTGCCTAACCCTCTGCTGAGGAGAGAACTGATCCAATTTCTCGCTGAAAAATCGGCCACTCCGATAGGGTAAGTGAGTAAGGGAGTTCTTTGAGGTTGAGTCGACCCAAGCTGCTTAGCTGCTGCGTTAGCTTAGAATGGCAGTTGACATCCCGCCAGAATCTCAACCATAAGGCTCTCCTTATACCATAATTAACAGAATGTCCTTGGTACATTGGTAGCAGGCCACCTGAGCACAGGGAGAAATACCAACTCCCTGCAGAAGTCGTCCATGGTGGGATCTGAACCCTGGACTCCCATTCTGCAAAGCGCCAGTGCTTTCCACTGAGCTACCGTGCTGCTCCCCGCAAAAGCGATCTGATTGGTGATTTCGAATATCTCTGAAGGAACGTCCCTACTGCGTAGTGCCTCAGTCCGGGACTACGACCAAGACATCCAAGCCTTGGCTACCTAGTCAGCCGCAAAAGTAGGGGAGAGCGCAGAACCTGATGCCTCTAAACACTGACCGAGCCAGGTCTCAACGAGACGGTCAGTCGGATCTTTGATAGAGGACCCACTAGGGAGGGAAAGCAGTGATTTAGACGCCAAATGAGAGATCAACCGCGGAAGATTCCGCCACACTCCTTAAGGAGGTCCGGGGCAAAGGCCTGATAGCTTTGTACACAGAGAAGCGTTTGTCTGGCTACTCTCGGTGGCGCCAAATTCCTTAAATCTAGGATGAGAGCCAAAGACCTTGTGAGCCTGCTTGGCTCGCTTAAAATACATTTACTGTCCGGCAGACAGTGTGGGTTCGTCCTCTATCGAAAATTCCTCGACTGGACCGGGGATTCCCAGCCAGACCCCCATACCGGTACTAGCTCAGCCTCAAGCTGTTTAGCGGCACCCATCTGAAGAGCGCAGGCAACTTCAGCCTAGAGCTCCAGTTGACCCCAGAGTCTGGTTTACGGCTTCAATGAGACTGTCAATTGTCTCTCGGTCACTAGGTGCCTGCAGATCAAGGGACCTTTCGGAATCATAATCCGAACCCTGCGGACTTGCACCTGAAGGGAAGGAGACGGTGAACCAGAGCCGACTGTAGCTGAAGCTCTGGACGACCCAGGAGATACAAACCGCACACATATATACACATGCGTCAACTGGACCAGGGATTCCCAGCGGGTCTCCCATCCTGGTACTTGCCCGGCCTAAAGCTGCTGTGATCTCAGCCCCTGGAGTCCGTACCCTGGTCAGCAGACCGGTAGAACGGAGCGACCAGCAGCGCACTCTCAAGGATGAATGCAGCGGCCTGCGGCTGGATCATAACTCCCAGGAAGCCGTGGTTAAGGCACTGTCACACCAAGTGAGATCGCCAGCGAGATCGCCTAAGCGCCAGCGATTTTATGACGCAGCAGCGACCTCGCCAGCGAAGTCGCCTCGTGCGGCATGCAGCGGCGACGTCACTGTCGCGAACGCCTATGCGATCGAAAAGTGCGACAGCGCCTCCACACAGCCATCCCGTTATGCCGAGAACCACCGCAACGTCAGAGAGGGCGGAGGTTCCTTGAAGTAGGCCGAAGCCGGGGACTAAATTTCCGGCGCTGGCCCGATGACACGGGGGCGGGCTCACCGGAAGTAGACGCGGCTGGAGGCGGGACTTCTGCCCGCGGCCTAGGACAGCTCAAAGCCAGGGAGTAAAGTTTCGGTGTCTCCCGGATGACAGCGCCGCCGCTGGAGCTGCACGCGCCTATTTGTCCGGCTTTAGCTGCCAGTATTTGCAGTGCGCTCCGGGCGTGCGGCGTTACTCCCAGCATTTGCGGCGGAGTCCCTGTAGATCTCCCTGTACGGAAGGAGAGGACACCAGGCTTCCACGGAAGGAATGCGCCCCTTACCACTGAGCTGTGGAGGAGCAGCGGTCACCTCCAACGTGTGAGTACACGCAATGATCGGAGTCCCCGATACATAATGTGGAGCAGGGGCCCGCCGCTCTGTTGCAAAGCCCCATGCTTCTCTCGGTGGCGCCGAGCCACAGTCTTGCTGTGACAGGGGACGGTGCAGGAAAACCTCAATCCACCCGTCCCTCTGAAAGGGAGGTGGAGAGGGGCCGTCCAGCTCCTTGTAGTACCGCTGTTCTATCAGCGGAGGTACAGTGGGATCAGCACGGACGCCATGTCTCTGTCCAGCTTTACACTCACCGAGGTGCGCGTCCCGGCCTAAGCCGCCGCGACGAGGCTTCACGGGTAAACTTCAGGAAAGTACTGGGTAAGAGAATGCCTCAATCCATCATCTCTTAGGAGAGAAGTGGAGAGGAACCTTCCGCCTCTTTGCATCATTTGCTTTTAAAAGTGGTGAAGCAGTGGGGGCTGCACAGACGCCATGTAGAGGCCTCTGAGCATCCTATGGGTTAAATCCCTAAGGATGGGCAGGGCAGGTTGTCCGGCATAGGCCTGGCGGCGGACGAGGATACATGAAGGTGACACTCCATGTGGTCGACCGAAAGTTGGTGCGGGGAGATCGGTGCCCTTTAAGAGACCTGTCGCCCTTGAATCAGCTCAGGCATGGCTTCCCACGTCGCAGGAGAGGGTACGTGGAGGCGACACACGCACGTGTTCCCCGTTGCTGGTTTGGGGAGATCGGACCCCTTCAAAAGGGTCCGTCGCCCCTGTCTCACCTTCATGGTAAAAAAGAAAAAGGTCTGGGAAAAACCAGACGTGTGCCTCCTACGGACACTAAGCAAAAACTGAGTTAGCCTATGGCCAGTAGCAGGGTGCATACGACGGAGGCGGAGCTAACCTTTTTTTATGTTTACTTAGTCATATGTCGACCTCTAACGGCAATAGCCACACCCACAGTCCTGTGTCCCCCAATGAGACGAAGGAGAATCACTACTGACATCTCCAGAGTCCATCACCTCTCCGGTCATATCCAGTTATTCCCATAGATAATGACGTCATATGACGACATCAGAGCCTCTCACCTCTCCGGTCATATCCCGTCATTCCCAAGATAATGACGTCATATGACGACCTCAGAGCCTCTCACCTCTCGGTCATATCCCGTTCATTCCCATAGATAATGAGTCATTGACGAACTCAGAGCCTCTCACCTCTCCGGTCATATCCCGTTATTCCATAGATAATGAGGTCATGTGATGCATCAGAGCCTCTCACCTCTCCGGTCATATCCCGTTATTCCATAGATAATGAGGTCATGTGATGACATCAGAGCCTCTCACCTATCCGGTCATATCCCGTTATTCCCATAGATAATGAGGTCATGTGATGACATCAGAGCCTCTCACCTCTCGGTCATATCCCGTTATTCCCATAGATGAGGTCATGTGATGACATTAGAGCCTCTCACCTCTCTGGTTATATCCCGTTATTACCATAGATAATGAGGTCATGTGATGACATCAGAGCTCTCTACCTCTCGGTCATATCCCGTTATTCCCATAGATAATGAGGTCATGTGATGACATCAGAGCTCTACTCTCGGTCATATCCGTTCCCTAGATAGAGGTGTGATGACATCAGAGCCTCTCACTCCGGTCATATCCCGTCATTCCATAGATAATGAGGTCATGTGATGACATCAGAGCCTCTCACCTCTCCGGTCATATCCCGTATTCCCATAGATAATGAGGTCATGTGATGACATCAGAGCTCTACCTCTCGGTCAATCCGTTATTCCTAGATAAGAGTCATGTGAGACATCAGAGCCTCTACTCTCCGTATATCGTATCCCCTAGATAATGAGGTCATGTGATGACATCAGAGCCTCTCACCTCTCCGGTCATATCCGTTATTCCCATAGATAATGAGGTCATGTGATGACATCAGAGCCTCTCACCTCTCCGGTCATATCCCGTCATTCCCATAGATAATGAGGTCATGTGATGACATCAGAGCCTCTCACCTCTCCGGTCATATCCCGTCATTCCCATAGATAATGAGGTCATGTGATGACATCAGAGCCTCTCACCTCTCCGGTCATATCCCGTTATTCCCATAGATAATGAGGTCATGTGATGACATCAGAGCCTCTCACTCTCGTCATATCCTTATTCCATAGATAGGTCATGTGATACATCAGAGCTCACCTCTCCGGTCATAGTTATCACATAGAAAGAGGTCATGTGATGACATCAGAGCCTCTCACCTCTCGGTCATATCCCGTTATTCCCATAGATAATGAGGTCATGTGATGACATCAGAGCCTCTCACCTCTCCGGTCATACCGTTATTCCATAGATATGAGGTCCATGTGAGGACATCAGGCCTCTCACCTCTTCCGTCATATCCCTGTTATTCCCATGATAATGAGGTCATGTGATGACATCAGAGCCTTCCACCTCTTCGTAAGATGGAAGATTATCTCAGTGAGTTCTTATCCTCTCCGCCATCTTGCCTCTGTCCTTTTCATCCCTGACACATTATCAGGAAGATTCCGCAGAGACTCGTTATAGCAGAGGATCTTTATTATAACCTGAAGGAAAACATTAACATCTAGTAAACAAGGAACGTGTTCAAAAAACCTTTTCCATCTCCGTGACTGCCTGTAGGTGCGCTGCTCTTGCACTGTGCAGGCAGTGACACGTTCCTATTTAACTTAGTGTTGCTGGGACTTATGGTGCCACCCAGCAGGGAATCTATGTCTTACTGCAGAGTACTGGTTATCAGTAGTGGTCCGCTCTCTGCAGTCAGCCTTGTGTGGGGGCAAATCTGCTTAACCCCCTGCAGTTACTTTTCAGTGCCAGTTATAAGTTGTCACTGACCCTGGGCTGCTGCTCTGTCATTCCGCATCTTTCAGTTGTTCGTTTCTCGCTTTGTCTTGCATTCTTTCCCGAACTTTGACCTCCTGGTTTTGACTTCTCATCGCACCTATTCTCTGCCAGCTCGCTCCACCGGCCAGCAGCCACTCCATGCACCTAATCCAGGAGCCTCCTTACCCCAGTACAGGGATTATATTAATAGCAGCCGGGTTTCCACATCTAGTCACCATTACAGGGAGGGAGAACAGCAGCGATAATGGCAAGAAACAAAGGATGGAGCGACAGAGGCCGAACAGAGGAGATCACACAGTGACATCACACAGAGATCACTGCTCCAGATCTGTCACGTGGAGATGGAAGGGGATCTGTTCAGCTGATTATGGAGAGTCCTGGTACCGGTTGTCATGTGTCTGGGTTCTCTTGAACCTGTGCTTTGTGGTCGGCCTTTCTATCTGCTGAGCCACAGCAGTTACACCTTTTCTCTGTGAGTTTCCTGTCTGTTATCCTTTCTTTAGTCTGTTTAGGGTAACAGGTATTTTCCTTTATTCATCTGTCTGCCCAATCACCTTTCAGGTGCGGCTTTATATATTTCCCCCTGCTGGTATTATATGATGGTGATATTTTCATTTGGATGTCCAGCCATACTGCCGTTGTTCATGCCAGTCAGTGATAGACCAGCTAGGGTTTATCTCTCTGCTGATTATTCTTTTCACCCTGCACCTATGTTCTGTTTCTAGTTTAGGCAGTAAGCGGCATACTCTCCAGCAGTATGGACATTTTCTTCTCATTTTGTATTTGGTGTTTGTTTTCACTCATTCTGGGATCTCTATCTATCTCAGCACTCCTTCCCTTCAGTAGGTAATTTACACTCTGCTCTGCCCTCTGGTTTCTTAGGAGGAATGTGAAGCACCTGACGGCCTTTCAGGCAGCACAGGTCCGAGCGGCCATAGTAAATTCTGATGTTAGGGCTACTCCAGCTCACATAGGAACTGCTAGGTCAGAATTTCGGTTTGTACAGGCATCAGCAGGGTCAGTTGCTGCAGATTTCTAGTGTTTTACCTACCGTATTATATTCGCGTATAGGCAAGATTTTCAGCCATTTTAAGGCTGAAGTCCCCCTCTCGGCTTATAGTGAGTCATTTCACCAGGGGGTCAGCGGGGGAGGGGATCGGGGTGTCAGATCATGCTCATCCCTTCCTGGCCACTTGCCAGCCCCCTGCTTGCTCCCACGATCTTAGTATTCCTTCCTTCAGCGGTCACATGGTACTGCTCATTAAAGTCATGAATATGCGCATATTCATGACTTTAATGAGCGGTACCATGTGACTGCTGAAGGAATAGCTGTCAAGACCGTGGAGAAGCAGGGGGGCTGCAGAGACACGCCAGGAGGGGTAAGTATATGCGATATTCACCTGTCCCCGTTCCACCGCTGCGCACCGCTCCTCTGCATCCTCTGGCTGCGATGTTCAGGTCAGAGGGCGTGATGACGTAGTTAGTACTGGGACAGGTGAATATCTCAGTTGCCAGGGCCCTGAGCCAGCGGTGACACCGGCACCTGTCCCCCATAGCGGGCCGGTGTCCTGGCTCCCAGCGACGAGAGGTGAGTATGTCATTTTTTTTTTTCATTTGCAGCAGCAGCATATGGGGCATGTATTTATGGAGCATCTTATGGGGACATAATCTATGGGGCATCATATGGGGGCATAATCTATTGAGCATCATATAAGGACATAATCTATGGGCATCATATGGGCATAATCTATGGAGCATCATATGGGGCATAAAATATATGGAGCATTTAGTGGGGGCATAATCTATTGAGCATCACATGGGGACATAATCTATGGTGCATCATATGGGGGAATAATCTATTGAGCATTTTACGGGGCATAAACTATGGAGCATCATATGGGGGCATAATCTATGGAGCATCATATGGGGGCATAATCTATGAAGAATCATATGGGGCATAAAATATATGGAGCATTTTATGGGGGCATAATCTATTGAGCATCACATGGGGACATAATCTATAGGGCATCATATGGGGGCATAATCTATTGAGCATTTTATGGGGGCATAATCTATGGAGCATCATATGGGGCATAATCTATGGAGCATCATATGGGGCATAAAATATGGAGCATTTTATGGGGGCATAATCTATGGAGCATCATATGGGGGCATAATCTATTGAGCATCTTATGGGGGCATAATCTATGGAACATTTTATGGGGGCATAATCTATGGAGCATCATATGGGGCATAAAATATATGGAGCATCTTATGGGGGCATAATCTATGGAGCATTTTATGGAGGCATAATTTATGGAGCATCTTATGGGGGCATAATCTATGGAGCATTTTATGGGGGCATAATCTATGGAGCATCATATGGAGCATAAAATATATGGAGCATCTTATGGGGGTATAACCTTCATGGAGCAGCATATGGAGAATATTATTCTATGGAGCATCTTATGGGGCCATTATTAACCTTTATGCAGCGTTATATGGGGAGTATTTTGTATGGAGCATCTTATGGGGTCATCATGAACTGTATGGAACATTATATGGGGCTCCGGATTCAATATGGATATTTAAAAACCTTTAACCTACTGATGTCTCAATTAATTTTACTTTTATTGGTATCAATTTTTATTTTTGAAAATTTACCAGTAGCTGCTGCATTTTCCACCCTAGGCTTACACGCGAGTCAATAAGTTTTCCCAGTTTTTTGTGGCAAAATTAGGGGGGTCAGCTTATACATGGGTCGTCTTATACTCGAGTATATACGGTATTTACCCCTGTGAGTTGTTACACAATCAGAATACCGGTGTGACGGAGACACTGAGGACATGGGGCCAATACAGAGCAGGTCCTGGCAGCACAGCATAGAATCATAGAATGGTAGAGTTGGAAGGGACCTCCTGGGTCATCTGGGCCAACCCCCTGCTCAAAGCAGGATTCAATAAATCATCCCAGACAGATGTCTGTCCAGCCTCTGTTTGAAGACTTGGCGGCCGCCACTGGAGGAGTACAGGCCGTGGATGGCAGAGTTCTCCTGCATCTTCGCTCCGCTCGGGATTGTCCTCTCCCTGAGTCACGTGAGTCCCTGTCCTTCCTCACGCGTGTCCGCTGGCCTTGTCTTGCTCTGCAATCCCCGTCAGGTTTCTCCCCCTTGCCTCTCCTCTGCGTCAAGTGCCCCCTGCTGGTCTCCTGTCTTCCTTTTTGTAGTCGCCCTGCACCCGTACCTTCCAGAACAGTCTCTGGGTCGTCTTTCAGTTTCTGCCCCCGGGAACCTTTCCCCTAGGAACTTAGAAATGGAAACCATGATTACCAGTGTAAGGGCATGTGGGGTCACTGGAGCTCCTCCAAAGATGGTACAGGTCGGGATTTTATACTCAATCCTAATCTCCAGAATTTTGAGAAACCTGACTGATCTCCTTCTCACAGGAAAGTATTTCTCAGAGTTTTTCTAGGCTCAAGTAAACAATCATGATTTCTTGCAAGAGAAAAAAGGATGTCCATTCACCGAAAGCTCCTGTCCTCCAAAAGAAAACTCGCTGTTCTATAAGAGAAGCCATGTCATCCTAGGACTGATGTCATCCTGCATTCCTTCACTGGCCTCGGCTCAGTTCTTGCCCTGCGATGCTCTCAATTATCTCTAAACAAAAATTAATCTTCCTTAACCTGTAAAAAATCCATAAACTTATGGCTCTCTACAAAATACCTAGAGACAAGTTCATCGAAATCGAGAACCAGTAACACTCCTTATAATGCTTTATCATAGAATTCTAGAATGTTAGCATTTGAAGGGACCTCCAGGGTCATCGAGTCCAAAATCATGCTCAATGCAGGAGTCACTATCATAGATGTCTGTCCAGCCTCTGTTAGAAGACTTCCATTGAAGGAGAACTCATCACCTCTCGTGGCATCCTATTCCACTCATTGATCACCTTCACTGTCAAAAAGTTTTTTCTAATTTCTAATCTGTGTCTCCTCCCATTCAGTTTCATCCCATTGCTTCTAGTCTTACCTTGTGCTGAGAATAAAAATGATCCTTCTACAATGTGACAGCCCTTGAGATATTTGTAGACAGCTATTAAGTCTCCTCTCAGTCTTTTTTTTCAAGCTGAACATTCCCAAATCCTGTAATTGTTCCTCATAGGACATGGTTTGCAGACCGGTCACCATTCTGGTCGCTCTTCTCTGAACTTGCTCCAGTTTGTTGATGTGTTTTATAAAATGTGGTGCCCAAAACTGGTCACAGTATTCCAGATGAGGTCTGACCAAAGAGGAGTAGAGGGCAATAATGACTTCACGTGATCTAGACTGTATGCTTCTGTTAATACATCCCAGAATTGTATTTGCCTTTTTTGCTCCTGCATCACACTGTTGACTCATGTTCAGTCTGTGATCAATTAGTATACCCAAGTCTTTTTCACATGTGCTGTTGCTTAGCCCTATTCCTCCCATTCTGTATATGATTTTTTCATTTTTATTGCCCAGATGTAGTACTTTGCGTTTTTCCCTGTTAAAAACCATTCTGTTAGTTGCTGCCCACTGCTCCAGTTTATTTATATCTCTTTCTTCTCTAGTATTAGCTACCCCTCCTAGCTTTGTGTCATCAGCAAATTTAATCACTTTACCCTCCATTCTTTTATCTAAATCATTGATAAAGATGTTGAACAATACAGGGCCCAGGACAGAGTCCTGTGGTACCCCACTTGAGACATTCTTCCAACTGGATGTGCAGCCACTTACGACCACTCTTTGGGTCCAATCACTAAGCCAGTTATGAATCCACCTAACAGTTGCCTTGTCCATTCCATACTGAGTCATTTTTTCAATAAGGATTGTGTGAGATACTTTGTCAAATGCTTTGCTGAAGTCAAGATATACTATATCTACAGCATTTCCCTGATCCACCCAGTCAGTGATTCTGTCATAGAAGAAAATTAAGTTAGTCTGACATGACTTATTAGTTACAAACCCATGCTGACTCTGGTTAATCACTTCTTTCTTATCCAGGTACTTACATACATGTTTAATAATTTGTTCAAAGATCTTTCCAGGTATAGAAGTCAGACTCACTGGCCTATAGTTCCCTGGATCCACCTTCTTCCCCTTTTTGAAGATGGGAACAACATTTGCTCTTCTCCAGTCTTCTAGGACTTCTCCTGCTCTCCAAGAATTTTCAAAGATAATGGAGAGTGGTTTAAAATTTTTTTTGCTATCTCCTTCAGTACTCTGGGGTGTGATTCATCTGGACCTGGAGACTTGAATTCATTTATGCTAGCTGTTTCCTAACTATCTTTCTGTTCATAGATATCTGGATTCTTCTATTCCTTAAATAGGACAGTGAAGATCAGTTGATGTTTCATTTCCTTTCTGAGAGAAAACAGATGCAAAATAGGAATTTAAAAGATTTCAGAAAGGCAGATTTTAAGGGACTTAGAAAGAGAATTGGCTGGATCCAATGGCTGGATATCCTTAATGTGCTGGAGAGCTTCTGAAGCGTTTTGTGCTGGAGAGCTTCTGAAGCGTTTTGTGCTGGAGAGCTTCTGAAGCGTTTTGTGCTAGAGAACTTCTGAAGCGTTTTGTGCCGAATGCCTCCTTGATATTTTAGGAAGGCTACTGTTGTAGAGTTGTCCAAGAACACTCTTAGATGGCATTTTTTAAAGTGAATTTGCAGACATCTCCGGCTTCCAGCACAGCTTAGTTCTTTGTAGTTTGAGGAAAGATCTCTTAAAGCAACGAATGAAACTGAAAGGGAGAAGATACATATTAGAGAAAACGTTTTGACAGTGAGGGTGATCAGTGAGTGGAACAGGCTGCCACGAAAGGTGGTGAGTTCTCCTTCAATGGAAGTCTTCAAACACAGGCTGGACAGACATCTGTCTATGATGTTAGTGACTCCAGCATTGAGCAGGATTTTGGACACGATGACCCTGGAGGTCCCTTCCAATGCTAACATTCTAGTATTCTATGATAAAGCATTTATTAGGAGTGTTACTGGTTCTCGATTCCGATGTCTATAGGTTTTTTTGTAGAGAGCCATCAGTTTATGTATTTTTTACAGGTTAAGGAAGATTAATTTTTGTTTAGAGATAATTGAGACCATCGCAGGCGAGAACTGAGCCGAGGCCAGTGAAGGAATGCTGAATGACATCAGGCCTAGGATGGACATGGCTTCTCTTATAGAACAGCAAGTTTTCTTTTGAAGGACAGGAGCTTTCGGTGAATGGACATCCTTTTTTCTCTTGCAAGATATCATGATTGTTTACTTCAGCCTAGAAAAACTCTGAGAAATACTTTCCTGTGGGAAGGAGATCAGTCAGGTTTCTCAAAATTCAGGAGATTAGGATTGAGTATAAAATCCTGACCTGTACCATCTTTGGGGGGAACTCCAGTGACCCCACATCCCCTTACACTGGTAATCATGGTTTCCATTTCCAGAGGGATGAAACCTTCTCTTTGGTTTGGCTGATTTGGTTCAGGACATCCTCTTTTCTGATCCTCAGCTTTCTCCAGTATCGGATGTGGTGTAGTGACCCCTGATGCAGCTAGGGGGCACTGTGTATGCTCCTCGGGATATGCATGGAGGCATGGTTTGTGGTTGTAAAGGACCTGTGGTGAGGTCATGACCAGGTGACCTAACCATGTGATCCTGACCTCACCTGTGGGTGGGGTTACAGCTATGTAACGGAGTGTGTTTGGCACCTGAGAGAGGTTGTGGGAGTCTGCCAGTGTGGACAGACTTCCATGTGTCCAGGCGGGACATTACAGAGAGGTCTCTGTGTCTGAAGAGTGATGTGGGAGTCTGTGAGTGTGAACAGACTACCATGTGTCCAGGCGGGACATTACAGAGAGGTCTCTGTGTCTGAAGAGAGTGTTGTGGAGTCTACCAGTGTGGACAGACTTCCATGTGTCCAGGCAGGACATTACAGAGCGGCCTCTGTGTCTGAGGAGTGAGGTTCCAGGACCGAGCTGAAGTACTTGAGAATTGTACTGTACGTTACTGTGTGGTTTATGGAGCAATAAACCTGATGAACTTTTGATATAAAAGTGCATCCTGATTACCTCGGAAGCAGCTGAGTGAGTTGAAACCTTACAATTGGTGGATGAAATGCTGGCAGCGACCCAAGGAGCACATGTTGCAGTACTGGGAATCAGGAACCAGAGGAAGAACGGACGGTCTGTGAAAACCGTGAGTGTGACCAGTGGTCACGAATAAACTGTGCATTGATGTTTATATGTGGTGCCGCTGAAGATATGAGGTATCTGAAGATGCGGTTAAGCCAATGGTGACAGACAGGAGTCTGTGTTATGTGACAGGGGTCATTGAGAAGTAAGCAAAGAGCATGCTGATAGGATACCTCTGAGGAGGAGGTCTCCAGGAACCTGTGTGGCTGACGCCAACAGGTAACGGTCTTGAAAACCGTGTTATGCTGGTTGGGACCAGAGGGAACTGTTCGTGAGAGAAAGACTGTTTTTACCTTTGTGGGATGCCTCTGAGAGAGGAGGTGTCCGAAAATCTCTCTGGCCGAAAGTGTAACAGACAGGAGTCTGTGTTGTGCTGACGGGTCAGTGAGAAACTTTTTTTTTCTGGAACACGTGTGAGGTGTTTACTGTGGCTCGGAGGAGTCATGAAGGTGACAAGTGGCTGGCTGTGACTCGTGGGGTCACGAAGGTGACAAGCGGCTGGCTGTGACTCGTGGGGTCACGAAGGTGACAAGCGGCAAGACGGCGCAGCGGAAGCTTGCAGAGACTTGTGGTAGCAGGAGCTACAGTGACTGTTGCAGCAAGAGGTTCTGCAGGAGCTGCAGTAACAGCCACAGCAGCTTATGAGCAGCATTGGGAGGTGCTGGTGGTTTGTGGCTGCAACGGAAGCGGTGGCAGTACCAGCAGGAGCTGGTGTGGTAAAAAGGACAGTGTGAACCGAGGCACACAAACTCTTAAAGGGCCAGTACACGCCCTAAGTAAAAGACACTGTCTAAGGGTACTGTGTGGACTGGGGCCTGAAAGAGCTGTGGTGTGTACCCCAGTGATGGGTGGTGTCCCTAAAAGGGGAGGAGTCCCAAAAGGGGGGCGGCAACCCAAAAACAGGGATGGTTACCCAAAAGGGGGCGGAGTCCCAAAAGGTGGCGGTAACCCAAATTGGGATGGTGGCCCAAAAGGGGGCGGATTCTCAAAAGGGGGTGGTAGCCAAAAATCAGTACAGTTGCCCAAAAGGGGGCAGAGTCCCAAAAGGGGGCGGTAACACAAATTAGGATGGTGGCCCAAAAGGGGGCGGTAACCCAAATTGGGATGGTGGCCAGAAAGGGGCGGAGTACCAAAAGGGGGCGGCAACCCAAAAGGGGATGGTGGCCCAAAAGTGGGTGGAGATTCCAAAAGGGTGTTATGCTGGTATACCACCGAACTTAGTGTACCCCTATGAGAGGAAGCGGGACTTCATGTTTTTTGAAAATGCATGGGAAGTTGATAAAGTGTGGTGTTGTTCAGAGGAGGGAGTCCCACCACAGCAGGCGGCTGTAGTGGTTCCTTGTCGTGTGATGTGTGAAAAGAAGGTAACACCTAATATCGATAGTCTAGAGTTCCAGGTGACCGGGAAAAAGTGTGGGTCAGACCAACTCGGGGACTTGGACGTGACAAGACGTGTGACCGTGAGAAACGGTATAGCTCCAGAAAAGGGGGCAGAGACCCGTCTAAGTGGGGACGTGCTGTTCCAGGATGACAGGGGGAGGGGGAGTGACTCCTATACAGACTGTGACTCGACCGCAAGGGAAAGTGAGTGCAGTAAGCTGGAGCCCGTTGAAGTTACCGGGAGTCGTGAGACAGTGGAAACTGCGGATGCAGGAACGGGCGGAACTCTGGAGAGGCAGAGTGTGCGTGGGCAAGAGTGCTCAGCCGAAAATTTAATTAAAGAAGTGATGGTGCGACATGTGCTGGCTAAAAGAGAGCAGGACCATGAGATAGAGCTGTTTAAAGAAACAGTGAAAGAGACAGTCGAGCGAGAAAGGGTCCTGAGCCAAATGATTGAGCACAAAGTGGAGGAGCTGGAGAAGGAAGTCTCTAAGCTCAGAGATCATCTGTCAGCGTGTCAGAGTATGAACAAGGTTCTATGGAAAGAGACGGAGGTGCTCAGAGAGGCCCAAGAGAAACATCAGCAGGAGCTTCTCCAGAGAGAGGAGGAGTGTCGCTGCTTGGCAGAAGAGCGAGATAGAGTTCTCCGAGAGCTCAAGATAGAGGAGGAGACTAGTGCCCAGTTCCAGAAATCTATGGGAGAAGAAATCCAGCAAGGGAAGTGCCATGCAGATGGACACACAAGGGAAAGCGATGTCTTGGAAAACTGTACTAACGCTCAGGACGAGGAGGTCCAACAGTCTGTCCAAGAAGGTGACGGGTCGGTTTTCAAGTGTGTAATAGAGATACCAGAAGACATGCGAGAAATGTGTGCCAGTGAGGAGGTGCATGAGGCCTTTAGAAAGGCGGTAGAAGCATCTAGTGTGAACTGGGTGCCAGAGACGAAACAGTCATACTGTCAACTAAGGAAGTCACACTGAAGCGAGTGGCTGTCCTTAGAGACATGCATCTACAATGCCTCCGAACGAAACAGATATCATGTGGAGGAATAAAGAAGCCGCTCGACGTCTGTAGCAAGCAAGAAAGGCTCAAAGTCAGTTTGGATTGATGGAAGACATCATTCAAGTGCCCAGAGGTCTGCTGAAGAAAGTCATCGGAAGACTTGGGAAAGTGATGCAGGAGATGGTGAATAAGTCCGGTGTGACGAGAGTCAGGATTCCGGCTGATGACGAAGTCCAGGTCGGGGGTGAAGATGGGATGGTTCCATTCCTCGATGTCGGATCCAGGGAAAGCCTTGGGAATATCCGGATGTTCCTGGAGTATCGTGTGTCATACTTGAGAGAAGTAGAGCAGCTACGACTGGAGAGGGAGCAGGTCAACAGAGAGCTGCAGGAAATGGAAAGAAGATGGTCACCACCTTCAACCCGTGGTGTTGAGAGGCGAAGAGATTCGCTTAAGACTATAAGTCCTCAAGCTGGAGCTAATACAGGAAATAGGTCGCCCGATGGAAGAGGTAGAAATAGTGATGCCTCAGTTAGCTCAGTGATGAGTGACCTAAGCAGGAGAACCTGTGGTTTACGAGATGAAAAGGACTCAGACCAGACAGGACGTATGGGTGCAGGGGAATTGTGACGCCGTACTGACCGCTGGGGAGGCGGGTGGTCTGACAGAGGGCCCGACTTAGCCAGACGGTTTGACTGGCAGAGACGACCGAGAAGGATCTCTGGTCGGGTAACAAGTGTTCAACCCCACAAGTCTGAACAGAGGGGGGAGGTATGTGGTGTAGTGACCCCTGATGCAGCTAGGGGGCACTGTGTATGCTCCTCGGGATATGCATGGAGGCATGGTTTGTGGTTGTAAAGGACCTGTGGTGAGGTCATGACCAGGTGACCTAACCATGTGATCCTGACCTCACCTGTGGGTGGGGTTACAGCTATGTAACGGAGTGTGTTTGGCACCTGAGAGAGGGTTGTGGGGGATCCTGGCAGTGTGTGGACCAGACTTCCATGTGTCCAGGCAGGACATTACAGAGAGAACTATGTGTCTGAAGAGTGAGGTTCCAGGACCGAGCTGAAGTACTTGAGAATTGTACTGTACGTTACTGTGTGGTTTATGGAGCAATAAACCTGATGAACTGTTGATATAAAAGTGCGTCCTGATTACCTCGGAAGCAGCTGAGTGAGTTGAAACCTTACACGGATTAAGCACAGGACTAAAGTCAAGTCTTTCTCCAAAGAGAATGGAGCACAGTTTAGCTTTGGAAACCGTATCCGTTGGCCGTTCTTTAACCCCACGATCCTCTCACTGAGTTTGACAAGAGGGCCGCCTGAGCTGCCATACGCATCGATTCTACCGAGGCCTCAGCAACAACCCTGTAGGTAACTTAAGCATAGAGATAGAAGACAGAAGCTTCTCTATAGACCAGGGGTGGACAACCTTTATTGGTCCAAGGGCCACATTATCATACTGAACCAATCCGGGGGCCACACTAAAAATTAAAGGGGTATTATCTTCTGTGATATTTATGGCATATCTAAAGTATAGACCATAAATATCTGATAGCTACAAATTCTACTCATGTAATCTGAACATGACTGTGTCACTAAGGTTTTGTCAAAGCCAAAAACTAGGAAGTGTCAAAAACAAAGCAGCTTTATGTAAAGAATGACAGCTTTATCTACAGCATGCCCAGTTCACGGCCGGAGGCAGCCGCAATGTAGGAGATTGGTCGGACACCGGCTGCAGTCCCCTATACTCACTTACACCCCACAAATACGGCCGCCCCCGGGCACAGGAGCTCAGACACTTATACACCAGCTAATAGAAATGGCCGCCTTCAGCAGGTGCAGAGATAATAAATCAAATACTGATAAAACCGGACATCTAATTTAATATTAAAAATAATTATATTATCATCCATATTATAAAAGACGACCTGTGACCTCACATATAACAGGATCACATCATTATCAATTCAGAATGTGCTGAAAGAGAGTATTCATATAATGACCCTCACCTGGGCAGTGATCTGTAGGGGTCTCCTCTTTACACCGCTGACCGCCCCTCACATTAGGGGTCTCCTCTTTACACCGCTGATTGCCCCTCACATTAGGGGTCTCCTCTTCACACCGCTGATCGCCCCTCACATTAGGGGTCTCCTCTTTACACCGCATGAGTCCCCCCTCACATTAGGGGTCTCCTCTTTACACCGCTGATCGCCCCTCACATTAGGGGTCTCCTCTTTACACCGCTGATCGCCCCTCACATTAGGGGTCTCCTCTTTACACCGCTGATCGCCCCTCACATTTCTCTCTGGACCATTAATATTGTTCAGATCTTTATCCAGATCCAAAACCTGCAAAACAAATATTGTAAAAGTCCCCGATGATGGGAGAAGTCCCCGGGAATAATGGTGAGAAGATCCGGACATGTGAGTCTGTGGTCAGCTGTGATCCTGCCGTCTCCACCGCTCTCATTACACAAGTATAAAACATATAATACTGGAGGAGAAAACAAGACTGAACACAAGGACGTCACAGCCGTCTACACATCATAGGGAGATCTCCACCTACCTGATGGTCCTGTGGAGGAGGAGGAGGAGCGGGACATCTCTCTGGGGTTGTCCTCTTACTGGAGAGAACTGAGGAGACACAGACAGGACGGACATCATTATTACATACAGAGAATTATAGGCCGTGTGTATTTAGTCCTGTCTATTACCTGGTGATGTGCGGGGACGGAGCTCCTCCATCATCACCTCCTGGTACCGATCCTTGTGTCCTTCTAGATACTCCCACTCCTCCATGGAGAAATAGACGGTGACGTCCTGACATCTTATAGGAACCTGACACACACAATGATACCGTCATCACCCAGAATCCTCCAGTGCTGTCCTGTATAATGTCCCAGCATTCCCAGCAGCGTCACCTCTCCAGTCAGCAGCTCAATCATCTTGTTGGCGAGTTCTAGGATCTTCTGCTCATTGATGTCCTCATGTATCCGGGGGTGAGGTGGAGGCCCCGGGATTGGGCTCATGGTTCCTCCCCGTCCTTCAGACACAGGGGCCTGACAGCGATCACTAGAGGTCTTCACTACTGTGTAATCCTGAGTGTGGAGACATTAATAATATACGGATTTTTGTGTTACTCACCGTAAAATCCTTTTCTTCGAGACGCTCATTGAGGGACACAGGACTGTGGGGTGTGGCTATTGCCGCTAGGAGGTCGACACTAAGTAAACATAAAAAAAGGTTAGCTCCGCCTCCGTCGTATACACCCTGCTACTGGCCGTAGGCTAACTCAGTTTGGTGCAAAAGCAGTAGGAGAATGAAGAATAAATCAACATCACCACAGGAACAACATATACAGAATTAAACCCACCAAGAACATAAAATTAAATCAAAATAAAGCCATATGGCTAAAAAAAGGGTGGGCGCTGTGTCCCCCAATGAGAGTCTCGGAGAAAAGGATTTTACGGTGAGTAACACAAAAATCAGTATTTCTCCGTCTCATTGGGGGACACAGGACTGTGGGACCCCCTAAAGCAGTCCCTTGGGTGGGAGACCGCTTACACAGTGTCAGTCATCATGTCAGGCATAGTCTATCGGTGTGCCACCGCTGCCTGCAGAATCCTTCTTCCCAGATTCGCATCAGCCGAAACTTGGGTATGGATATTATAATGCTTGGAGAAGGTATGCGAGCTAGAAACAGGCTGCTGCCTTACAAACCTGTTCTCGTCCGCGATACATACCTCCTGAGTGCTCTCACCAGGTCCTGTGTATGGAGAGCCTTCTCCACCGATGCGTTAGTGCCGGGCAGAAACAAGGATAAAACAATGTGTTCGTTGATATGAAAGAATGACACGAGCTTTGGTAAAAAGGGCGAATTAGGTCTAAGCACCACCTTGTCCTGGTTAAAGAGTAAGTATGGGGCTCGGCAAAAGAGCCGCCAGTTCCGAGACCCGCCTAATGGAAGTTATGGCTATCAAAAACACAACCTTCCAGGAGAGGTACGTTAAAGATACCTCCCGAAAGGGCTCAAATGGAGATTCCTGTAAGACTCCCAGCACCAGGTTAAGATCACAGGTGTCTAGGGGAACCCTGTAGAGGGGTACTATATGGACAACCCCCTGTATGAAGGTTCTCACCTGCCAATTGGTGGCAATTCAACGCTGAAAAAAGTACCGACAAAAGCCGATACTTGTCTTCTATGAGTGCCTGGAGCTAGACCTGCATCTAGATCGGCCTGGAGAAAAGCAGAATGTTGGGAATCGAGAACTGTAGCGGGGAATAACTATGTTCCCTGCACCACCTAACAATGACCCTCCAAATATGGTGATAGACCCAAGCTGAAGCCGGCCTTCGAGCGTTTGGTCATTGTGGTAGCGACTCTCTGGGAGAACCTTGCCCGGGATAGAATCCAAGATTCAAAGGCCAGGCCGTCAAAACACAGGGCTCCCGAGTTCTGGTGGGAAACCAGGCCCTGGGAGAGTAGCTCTGCGTGGTCTGGTAGTCGCCACGGTACGTCGGTGAGCAGCTGCACCAGATCTGCCTACCGGGACCGAAGAGGTCAATCCGGAACAATTAATATCGCCGGGCCTCCCTCTGTCTCGATCTTCTCGATTCCCCTGGGTAGCAGCGCTAGCGGAGGGAACAAGTATGGGAGGTGAAATTGATTCCATGGCGGAACCAGAGAGTCCACCGCAATTGCCTGCGGATCTCTGTACCGAGAGACAAAACTGGCCCCCATGGCATTGTTCCTGGAGGCCATCAGATCACTATCTGGCGTGCCCAAGCGCCGGCAAATCCGCTGAAATACGTCAGGATGTAGGGACCACTCACAGGACGCCAGACCCGGAGAGCTGAGGAAATCCGCTGCCCAGCTATGCTCACCGGGAATGTGCACCGCCGACAGCACCGAGTGTTCCGCTCGGCCCATCCTAGGACTTGCCTCACTTCGAGCATGGCCGCCCTGCTTCGGGTACCCCCTGATGATTTATGTACGCCACGACCGTGTCGTTGTCTGACTGAATCCGGATGGGGTGGCCCACCAAATGGTGACGAAAGCAAAGCAGGGTCAGCCGAACTGCTCGAATCTCTAATATATTGGTCGGGTGAGCTGACTCTTGCGGAGACCAACGTTCCTGGGTTGTGTGGTGGAGAAACACCGCTCCCCCTCCGAGAAGGCTGGCGTCTGTCGGGCCTACTAGCCCATGGACAGGGAGAAAGCCTTGAGTGACGAGTCACACATACAGAGCCAGTCTGCTTGAGGACACGCATCGCGTCTAGGGCAAGATTCCTGTCCAACTTGAGAGTGCTGCAGGACAGATGATGCAAAGTCTCTTGGCCCATCATTCAAGACCCTCATGCAGAATCAAATCGTGTGGGGGACCGGCCGGCGAAGGACCCGGATCTCTCGGCGAAGAAGTAAGGTGTTCTCCCGTGGGAGAATTGTCAACCCCCGCGCTGTCAAAGATCATCCCCAAAAAGGTGATCCTCCGAGACGACATCCTGGAATTCACTAACCATCCCAGGCGAGACAGAGTGTCCAACAGTCTTGGACATCGATTGATGCCAAGCCTCCCTCCTTTCCATGGCCGCTACGACCGAGAGGGGGACTCCATCCAGAAGTGTCGCAGCCCGATGAAGCCATTCAGGCGTTATAAGTCCAAAATGGGTCTCACGGACCCGTCCTTCCTGGGAACTACAAGCAGGTTGGAGTAGAACCCCAAGCCTCCTTCGTCCTATGGTACTGGGACGACTACGCCGGCTTGTTGAAGGGACCCGATGGCCTTGAAAAAGGCTCGAACCTGAGTCTCTGTTTTGGGGAGACGAGAGGAAACGAACCTCGTTGGAGGGAAACCGACGAATTCTATCCTATACCCTAAGGATATTATGTCCTGACCTACCTGTCGCAGGTGACTGCGAACCAGGCGGGACGAAACCGGAGTAGGCGGCCGCCTACTCTGCAGTGACGGACTGGACTCTGCCTCCAGCCATTTAGCCGAAAATCCCTGGGACCTAGATCCCCTATATCTCGGCTGATGGGAGCGCATTCTTCCCAATGGATTGGTCCTGTATTAGACCCGAGTCCTCTGGGCCTGGCTGGGTGACCTGCACCACAGGGCCTGTCGTCGTGGCTCACCAGTGGTAGCAAAAAGCCTTAAATTGCGCCTAAGGCCTGCGACGAAAGGGCTGCCTAACCCTCTGCTGAGGGAGAGAACTGCTCTTCCCTCCAGTGATATCGGATATAAACTAATACAATTTCTCGCTGAAAAATCGGCCACTCCAATAGGGTAAGGGAGTAAGGGAGTTCTTTGAGGTTGAGTCGACCCAAGCTGCTAGCTTAGAATGGCAGTTGACTTCCGCCAGAATCTCAACCATAAGGCTCTCCTTATAACATAATTAACAGAATGTCCTTGGTACATTGGTGGCAGGCCACCTGAGAACAGGGAGAACATACAAACTCCCTGCAGAAGTCGTCCATGGTGGGATCTGAACCCTGGACTCCCATGCTGCAAAGCGCCAGTGCTTTCCACAGAGCTACCATGCTGCTCCCCGCAAAAGCAATCTGATTGGTGATTTCGAATATCTCTGAAGGAACGTCCCTACTGCGTAGTGCCTCAGTCCGGGACTACGACCAAGACAATCAAGCCTTGGCTACCTAGTCAGCCGCAAAAGAAGGGGAGAGCGCAGAACCTGATGCCTCTAACACTGACCGAGCCAGGTCTCAACGAGACGGTCAGTCGGATCTTTGATAGAGGACCCACTAGAGAGGGAAAGCAGTGATTTAGACGCCAAACGAGAGATCAACCGCGGAAGATTCCGCCACACTCCTTAAGGAGGTCCGGGGCGAAAGGCCTGATAGCTTTGTCCACAGAGAAGCGTTTGTCTGGCTACTCTCGGTGGCGCCAAATTCCTTAAATCTAGGATGAGAGCCAAAGACCTTGTGAGCCCGCTTGGCTCGCTTAAAACACATCTTCTATCCGGCAGACAGTGTGGGTTCGTCCTCTATTGAAAAATCCTTGACTGGACCGGAGATTCCCAGCCAGACCCCCATACCGTTACTGGCTCAGCTTCAAGCTGTTTAGCAGCCGCCATCTGACGAGCGCAGGCAACTTCAGCCTAGAGCTGCAGTTGACCACAGAGTCTGGTTTACGGCTTCAATGAGACTGTCAATTGTCTCTCGGTCACTAGGTGCCTGCAGATCAAGGGACCTTTCGGAATCATAATCCGAACCCTGCGGACTTGCACCTGAAGGGAAGGAGACGGTGAACCAGAGCCGACTGAAGCTGAAGCTCTGGACGACCCAGGTGATACAAACCGCACACAAATATACACATGCGTCAACTGGACCAGGGATTCCCAGCGGGTCTCCCATCCGGTACTTGCCCGGCCTCAAGCTGCTGTGATCTGACGAGTTCAGGCGACTTCATCTCAGCCCCTGGAGTCCGTACCCTGGTCCGCAGACCGGTAGAACGGAGCGACCAGCAGCGCACTCTCAAGGATGAATGCAGCGGCCTGCGGCTGGATCATAACTCCCAGGAAGCCGTGGTTAAGGCACTGTCACACCAAGTGAGATCGCCAGCGAGATCGCCTAAGCGCCAGCGATTTTATGACGCAGCAGCGACCTCACCAGCGACGTCGCCTCGTGCGGCATGCTGCGGCGTCGTCGCTGTCGCGAACGCCTATGCGATCGCCAAGTGCGACAGCGCCTCCACACAGCCATCCCGTTATGCCGAGAACCACCGTAACATCAGAGAGGGGCGGAGGTTCCTTGAAGTAGGCGAAGCCGGGGACTAAATTTCTGGTGCCGGCCCGATGACACGGGGGCGGGCTCGCCGGAAGTAGACGCGGCTGGAGGCAGGACTTCTGCCCGCGGCCTAGGACAGCTCAAAGCCAGGGAGTAAAGTTTCGGCGTCTGCCGGATGACGGCGCCGCCGCTGGAGCTGAAAGCGCCTATTTGTCCGGCTTTAGCTGCCAGCATTTGCGGTGCGCTCCAGGCGTGCGGCGTTACTCCCAGCATTTGCGGCAGAGTCCCTGTAGATCTCCCTGTACGGAAGGAGAGGACACCAGGCTTCCACGGAAGGAATGCGCCCCTTACCACTGAGCTGTGGAGGAGCAGCGGTCACCTCCAACGTGTGAGTACACGCAATGATCGGAGTCCCCGATACATAATGTGGAGCAGGGGCCCGCCGCTCTGTTGCAAAGCCCCAGTGCTTCTCTAGGTGGCACCGAGCCACAGTCTTGCTGTGACAGGGGACGGTGCAGGAAAACCTCAATCCACCCGTCCCTCTGAAAGGGAGGTGGAGAGGGGCCGTCCAGCTCCTTGTAGTACCGCTGTTCTATCAGCGGAGGTACAGTGGGATCAGCACGGACGCCATGTCTCTGTCCAGCTTTACACTCACCGAGGCGCGTGTCCCGGCCTAAGCCGCCGCGACGAGGCTTCACGGGTAAACTTCAGGAAGGTATGGGTAGAGAATGCCTCAATCCATCATCTCTTAGGAGAGAAGTGGAGAGGAACCTTCGCCTCCTTGCATCATTCGCTTTTAAAAGTGGTGAAGCATGTAGAGGCCTCTGAGCATCCTATGGGTTAAATCCTAAGGATGGGCAGGGCAGGTTGTCCGGCATAGGCCTGGCTGCGGACGAGGATACATGAAGGTGACACTCCATGTAGTCGACCGTAAGTTGGTGCGGGGAGATCGGTGCCCTTTAAGAGACCCGTCGCCTTGAATCAGCTCAGGCATGGCATCCCACGTCGCAGGAGAGGATACGTGGAGGCGACACTCGCACGTGCTCGCCTGTTGCTGGTTTGGGGAGATCGGACCCTTCAAAAGGGTCCGTCGCCCCTGTCTCACCTTCATGGTAAAAAAGAAAAAGGTCTGGGAAAAACCAGACGTGTGCCTCCTACGGACACTAAGCAAAAACTGAGTTAGCCTATGGCCAGAAGCAGGGTGCATACGACGGAGGCGGAGCTAACCTTTTTCATGTTTACTTAGTGTCGACCTCCTAGCGGCAATAGCCACACCCCACAGTCCTGTGTCCCCCAATGAGACGAAGGAGAAATCACTAATGACATTCCAGAGTCCATCATCTCTACGGTCATATCCCTTATTCCATAGATAATGACGTCATATGACGACATCAGAGCCTCTCACCTCTCTGGTCATGTCCCGTTATTCCATAGATAATGAGGTCATGTGATGACATCAGAGCTCTCACTTCTCCGGTCATATCCCGTTATTCCATAGATGAGGTCATGTGATGACATCAGAGCCTCTCACCTCTCGGTCATATCCAGTTTAGTCCCATAGATAATGAGGTCATGTGATGACATCAGAGCCTCTCACCTCTCCGGTCATATCCCCTGTTATTCCCTTAGATAATGAGGTCATGTGATGACATCAGAACCTCTCACCTCTCCGGTAAGATGGAAGATTATCTCCAGGGTGAGGTTTATTATCCTCTCCGCCATCTTGCCTCTGTCCTTGTTCATCCTGACACATTAATCAGGAAGACTCCCGCAGAGACGTTATCAGCAGAGGATCCTTTATTATAAGAACCTGAAAGGAAAAAACAATGTAAACATCATAGTAAACAAAGGAAACGTGTTAAAAAAAAATAACCACCATTTTTCCAATCTCCCGTGACCTCAGCCTGTAGGTGGCGCCACTCTTGCTCTGTGTGCAGGCAGTGACACGTTCCTATTTAACATTAGTGTTGCTGGGACTTATGGTGCCACCCAGCAGGGAATCTATGTCTTACTGCAGAGTATGGTTACCAGTAGTGGTCGCTCTCTGCGGTCAGCCTTGTGTGGGGGCAAATCTGCTTAACCCCCGCTGTTACTTTTCAGTGCAGTTATAAGTTGTAGACCCTGGGTGTCTTTGTCATTCCGCATTTTAGTTGCTCTTTCTCGCTTTGTCTTGCATTTTTTCCCCGGGACTTTGACCCCTGGTTTGACTTCTCATCTCACCTTTTCTCTCAGCTCGCTCCACCGGCCAGCAGCCCCCCCTGCACCAAAACCGGGGCCCCCTTCCCCCGACGGGAAATTTTAAAAGCACCCGGGTTTCCCTTTAGTCACCTTACAGGGAGGGAGAAGCACGTTTAAGGGGAAAAAAGGTGGGCGACAGACCCCAACAGGGAATCACCAGTGACACATCGGTCATCTCCCCAGATCTTACTGGAGATGGAGGGGGATTTTCGTGTTATGGGAGTCCGGTCCCCTTTATTTCTGGTTAAAACCCCTTAACCCCTTTTCATTGTTTCGCCCCTTTTTTCTGCTGAGAAGCTTTTTTCCCTTTTCTCTGGGGTTTCCTGTTGTTCCTTTCTTTAGTTGTTTGGGAACAGGTTTTTCCCCTTTTTCTCTGTTCCCCAAACCTTTCAGTGCGGTTTTTAAAAATTTTCCCCCCGTGGTTTTTATGATGGGTTTTTCATTTGGGTCCAGCCATACTGCCGTTGTTATGCCAGCGGAAAGGGCCCCGCTGGGGGTTTTCTTTGCTGATTTTTTCTTTTCCCCCTGCCCTATTTTGTTTCTATTTAGGCGAAAACGTTATCTCCAGCAGTTGGACACTTTTTTCTCATTTTGATTTGGAGTTTTTTTTCACCCTTGGGATCTCTTTACTAGCATCCCCCCCTTAGTAGGTAATTTACCTCTGCTCTCCCTTTGGGGTTTTTAGGAGGAAGTGAAGCCCGGGGGCCTTTGGGGGAGCACGGCCCCAGGGGGGATAGTAAATTTGATGTTAGGGTACTCCAGCTAATTGAACCGCTAGGTGAATTTCGGCTGTACAGGCATCAGCAGGGTCAGTTGCGTTTCTGTGTTTTCCTGCCGTTCATATCTGTTAAGCCGATTTTAGCATTTTTTAAGGTGAAAAACCCCCCTCTCGGTTATATTGAGTCTAACACCGGGGGTCAGGAGGGGGGGTCGGGGGGTGTCAGATAGGCCTCCCCCTTCCCCGGGGTCTTTTTTAGCCCCCCCTTCTCCCCGATTTAGGGTCCTTCCCTTTGCGGTAATGGTATGTCATTAAGATGAATATGCAATATTTTGACGTTATGAGCGGTACCTGTGACGCTGAAGGAATGCTGTCGAAGACCCTGGGAAAAAGCAGGGGGGCTGGGGACACGCCCCGGGGGGTAAGTATATGCGATTTTACCCCTCCCCCCTTTCCCCCTGCGAGCTCCCCCGCATCCTTGGTGCGTGTTTTGGGGAGGGGGGTGTGATTACTAGTTATATGGACGGTGAATTTTTAGTTCCGGGGCCCCTTAGCCCCCGGTGAACCGGCCCCTCCCCTAGCGGGCCGGTGTCCCCCCTGTCAGGGCCCGGGGGCCCCCGGGTCCCCCCGGGAAAAGGTGAGAAGCATTTTTTTTTCTTTTAGCAGCACATTGGGGCTTATTATGGATCATCTTATGGGGACATAATCTATGGGGATCAATGGGGGATAATCTAGGAGCATCTTAGGGGGTAAAATATTAGCATCATATAAGGCATAATCTTGGGGATAAAAGGGGGGGATAATCATGGAGCTTTTTGGGGCACAAAATATATGGAGCTTTTTTGGGGGGGGAAAATCTATTGAGCATCAAATGGGGACATAATCTAGGGGCATCTATGGGGGAATAATCTACTGAGCATTTTCGGGGCTAAACATGGATATCATAGGGGGGGAAAATCTAGGAGCATATATGGGAATAAAAAATTGGGCATTTTAGGGGTAATTTATGGGCATCTTTTGGGGCATAATCTATGGAGCTTTTATGGGGGAAAATCTAGGAGCATAGTGGGGCATAAATTATATAAAAAACTTTGGGGGGGTAATCATGGCTTTTTTTTGGGGATAATCATGGAGATTATAGGGGGCATAATCTAGGGCTCATATAGGGCATAAAATTAGGGATCTATGGGGGAAAACCTTTATGGAGCAGATTTGGGGAATATTTTTTTTGAAAATATGGGGCATTAAACCCCTTTGTGCAGCATTTGGGGGGGTTTATTCTAGGAGCATTTTAGGGGCCTTTTTAAACCCTTTTTATGCAGCGTTATAGGGGGAGTTTTGTTGGAGCATCTTATGGGTCATCATGAATGTGGGGAACATTATATGGGCTCCGGTTAATGGAATTCAAAAAACCTTTAACCTATGATGTTCAATTAATTTTATTTTATTGGTATCAATTTTTTTTTTGAAAATTTACCAGTAGCTGCTCTTTTTCCCCCAAGGTTTCGCGGCAATAATTTTTCCCTTTTTTTGGCAAAAATTAGGGGGGCAGCTATACAGGGTGTCTTTACCGAGTAATAGGGTTTTTTCCCCCTGTGTGTTTTAACAATCAAATCCCGGGTGACGGAGACACTGAGGACAGGGGCCCCAATACAGGCGGCCCGGGGCAGCACGCATAGAATCATAGAATATAGAGGGAAAGGGGCCCCTCCGGGGGTCTCTGGGCCAACCCCCGTCAAAGCGGATTCAATAAATCACCCAGACAGATGTCTGTCCGCCTCTGGTTGAAGATTTGGCGCCGCTACGGAGGCGTACACCCGTGGGGGGCGAGTTCTCCGCATCTTCGCTGCTGGGATTGCCGCTCCCCGAGTCACACGAGTCCGGTCTTCCCAGCGGCCCCGATGGCCTTGCTTCTTGCAATCCCCGTCGGTTTCTCACCTTCCCTTTCCCTCTGGCAAGCCCCCTGCGGTTTCCCCTTTTTCCCCTTTTGTTTCGCCCTCCCCCCGTCCCTTCCAGAACTTTGGGTCGTCTTTTCAGTTTCCCCCCCGGGAACCTTTCCCTGGAAACTTGGAAATGGAAACCTGTTTTTTTTCGGTAGTGAGGGTGGGGAAAAAAAGGAAAACACCGAGCAGTTGGAACAAGAATTGCCCCCCTGACAACCCCACCCATAGGGCACCGGGGGAGCTTCCCCTGCGTTGGTCCTAGACGCCTCGTCAAAAGCCCTGAAAACTAATACACTAAAGTAGAAATTGGAAAACTATCTCCCCCAGCAGAACCCAAAATAAAGAAACCCCCCCCAAAATGTAATGGCGGTTGACAGAGGAAAACTGACCAGAAAGAAAATAGTAGAGCAAACGGGGGGCCCCCCAAATAACTAAATAGAAAAGGACGGGAAAGGGGGTTTTATGCAATCCCAGAAAACCCTGAAAAAACACCAATTCTAATTTTTGGTGATTTAAAATTAGTTTTGGTGTGGTGTGGGGGGGGGGGGTGGTGGGGGGGGGGGGGGGGGGGGGGGGGGGGGGGGGGGGGGGGGGGGGGGGAAAACCCCGGAGGGGCCCCCGAAGGCCCCCCCAAATGCGGCCCCAAAGCAAAAAAATGAAAAAACACAAAAAAAGAAATTGTTTTTGTAGCAGGAGGCGACCGACACCAGGCACAAAAAAAATGGAAAGAAAGGTTCAGCCAGAACAATTTTCACGGCAACCCCTGATGGGAAAATTACCCCTTAAAAAGCCCCAACAAAACCTGACCCCGTCATCACAACCTCACTAGTAGCTTGTAAAACCAAGGGGCCTTGCTCAGAACTCTTTTCAAAATTCAAAGCCCCCCCCCTTGGAGGGTCACCAAAAACCCCATTTGGAAACCCAGGCGGTCAGGTGAGTTCTTATACCCCGGTAAGTCTCCTACAGGGGGTGTCCGAACAAAACCCAAGAATTTTCTTTGACCAAACCTCCCCCTTTAACCAAAATTGGGTCTTCGTCTGAAAAACGAAACCCAAATATTTTCTCAACCCATATAGATCCCCCAACCCCAAAAAGGGTAGGAGGCACGCGCGGAACCATGGTCAAAAAAACCCTCTTCAAAAGGACTTTGGGAAAAAAAGTTTTGGATCTAAATGTCCCTGGAAGAACAAACAAAAAAAAAAAATTTAAATCCCTGTCTTAAAAGGTCCAATAAACCCCGGTTAAAAATTTGGAGATCTACCCCAAAGGAATATTCTTTGAGGACAACCAGAAAAAATCCCCCATTTTAAACCGAGGACCACAGTCCTATGCGGTTTGCAAACCGCTGGGCCCCTTTCCCCAGAGAGGGAAACCTCTCCACTATGGTCCCAAATTGCTGCTAGCTCAACAACAAAACCCCGACAGCAGATTTCCTCCGTCTGTCCTGAAGAAAATCGAGGGTTAACCCCGAATTCAGAAAAACAGACTAAAAAAGGAGAGTAGCCCTATTTTAAGAGCAAACTCAGCAAAGGAAAAAAAGGCCCCCAATCATCCCATCAGCAGCACAAAGCATCTTAGTTGTCCCAATGTTGGGTTTTTCTCTCATTTGACATTGGTTGAGGAGAAAAAACCGAGGAGAAAAAACAAATTTTTAAACCCAGTTTAGAACAAAAAGTCCTCCAAAATCTGGAAACAAATGGGGACTCCCTCTGTCAGAACAAGTTTCGGAATGCCCCGGAAACGAAACCGTCTAAGGAACAACGGACCCTTTTGAGGAGGAAGGCAAAATTTGGAAGGCAAAATTATCATTTTTTGGAAAACCCTTAAAAATACCAGAGGGGTTATTCTCTGGAAACGGAAATCGGAAAGAAAAACCTGAGTATGGGCCCCGGCTCTTGGGAAGGCAATGGCATCAAAAAAAACCCCCCCAGCGAGAGCAAGTTTTTGGGGAGAGCAAGTCCCCCGGACTGCACAAATCCTGACTCGCGAGACAAAGGAGGCCCCCAAAAGGACCCCCTAACCAAGTCTCGGTCCAAAATTCCGGGTGCCAGCCAAGCGGAAAAATGAAATCCCGACATCACACCCCTTTTTATTGGCCGGGCAAACAATTTTTTCCAACAGGGAGGCCCCGGGCCCCTCCCCCCGACACCTCCAGACGTCTGTAAGGTTTGTGTTTGTTTTTGAAATCGTTTTGGGCCTTTTGCTTTCTGTTTTCTGCGCTATCTTCCCTCAGTTAAAATGGGGGTTTTCCAGTTCTGTTTTCCCCCCCCGATTTTCCCCGTTTGCTTCTTAAACCGCCCCACCCCAGCAACGTGCTTCAGAATTAGCCGCAGTGAACCCCTGTTTGACTCTGAAGCTTGGACCTTGTACTCCGCCTTTCTACTGAGAAACCTGAAACACTTGTGGACTCTGAATTTTCTTAAACCTACTTTGCAGATTGCGGTACAAGAAGAAGTCTGAATTTTTGGGGTTATTTTTGGGAATTAAAAACTCTGGCCCCCTGTTCTCCCGTTCTGTGTTTTTAACCTGGGTTTTTTTTTGCCAATTTTATGAAGCAATACAACTTTCTTTTTCAACCTTGTCTCAAGTTTTTCATCGCCCCAAGAAAAAGTATATGAATGTACCACTACTTACAAATTCTGAAGCCAAACGTTTTTGTCTGTGGGTCTGGAAAAGGGTTTTGCTGTACGTGGAAAAGGATGCCCCGGGTTTTACTTTTGTGATGCAGTGG
>JARQOD010003371.1:0-65729 GCA_033576555.1 Oophaga sylvatica | reverse complement strand
AGAGTCGCCAAAATAAACGCCGTAATGCGCTGTAGCAATATGTGCGAACTCTGTTTTTCCACAGAGCCTCTAGAAGGAATGCCGCAGCGCTATATGACGATGTGTGCGAACTCACTTAACACTACTGAGTCGCAAAATAAACACGCTAGGGCGCTGTCTAGCGTTGAAAGCAAACCCTGTTACGTCACAGAGCCGCAGAGCCAAACTTCTGTGTCCTGTCAGGCACCCAGGTACACAGTTGACTGCTAAGCAAACATAGAACGTGATCATGCGCTAATGTCATCCCGGGAGTCACCCGCAATCTATGGCATCTGAACGCCAGGCCCTGAATACGGCAATCAAATTTCTCACCGGTTATGCCGGTAATCTAGGGTTTCTAGGACACCGACTCTGACCAGCTAGCATACCAAGCTCCTCACCGATTAAGTCGGTATTGTATTGGCGTATTTCAGCCGCCCTATCCACACACACGCATGACCACACTGGCGCAAAGCATATAACGGTTGATATTAGCGCATGGCGGCCTAGCCATGCCACCCTTTTATAGTAACAGCTACAGGACCTGCCAGAAACAAGGACCAATGAGAAACTGTTCCAGAACACATGTAGTTTCAGGACCTTCCTGGCAGACCAATAGGAGCTGCTGCAGTACCTGAACATGTGACCCCTGATCTCCAATGAGAGATCTTACCCTGGGCATGCTCAGAATGGGAAACGCAGGACTTCATCCCAAAGACGTCTGCTCCAGCACTGGCTATAATAGCAGATCCAGGAGAGGCAGCAGCAAGTCTCTGCACAGTATTGTAATGGGCAAGACGCTGGGACGACGTCTCTGCTGAGCAGGCTCCACTGTGGCCGGAAATGAAAGGGGGACTGTAGCGGGACTGGTTCGAGACTCCCCTTGTGCAGCAGCGGGAACTCGAACCCTGACATTGACTCTAATGAAGTACGGCTGTGTTTGACGAATATTGCAAAAACAATATTCGAGTCCGACCGTATTCGGAACCGAATCTGAACAAATTCGCTCATCTCTAAAAGAGACTATTTAATTGTAGAATCGCTGTAATCATACCAACCCGAAGAATAAAGATGCATTATCAATTTTACCACATGCAGAATGGCACAAAAAACATAAAAAACAATTCCTGAATTGATGTTTTTTTCATTCTGCTTCACAAAAATTGGAATTGAAAGCGTTCAAAAATTGTTTTAAAAAATAAGCAATAATAACATCAACTTGTCCCGCAAAAAACAAGCCATCACATGATGTCAATCAAAATATGTAAAAACTACAGCTAAATATGGGGTTCTTTAAGTGTGTGACAGCAGCCAGGTGTAAAAAACTATATAAATCTGGTATCGCTGTAATCGCACCAACCTGAATAATAAAGTTGTTTAATCATTTTTACAGCATTAAAAACGAAACCAATTTTTACAGCTGCTATTGATTTTTTCATTCTGCCTCCCAAAAATCACACCATGGCTTGGCTCACAATTATCTTGTGCTCTATCCTGAGCAATTACACTGGGGTTTCCATGTAAATCTCTGAAAAACATGATTCAGACAAAACTCCAGAAGGAAGATGAAGGCACTGTGGACTTTGACTTATGATTTGGTCGTGTCCGTCATTTTAGGCGCACATAAAAGCGTTGTTTTCCACAGTCTTGTGAACTTCTGAAAAGAAGAACAATGCTGAACAGAGACCAGGTGTAGTAAATTCTGAAGCCCCATTATAATGAATGGCTCACTTGTGGGTTTCATCTTAATCACGTCACTCGGAGATTTATATGGAAACCCCAATATAAGTGCTCAGCGCAGAGTGCCAGATAAATGTGATCCCAAACATTAAATAAAATTTTCCAAATAAAAGCTTCAACTCAATCCAAAATAAATGCTTATCCCCATTCAGGTCCATCATCTGTTCACGGAAATATATTTGGCTTCCTATACTGGCATTACAAAGACTCTGGAAAAGTGCATATGGATCCTTGCATCCTGAAAGAAATTCAAATTCACCATTTTCTTCGCTATCCTTGTGAAAATGAAAAACATTAGATTTTTTATTTTCACATATCAACGTTATAAACTTCTGTGAAGCACCTGAGGGTTCAAGGTGCTCATAACTCATCTAGATAAGTTCTTTAAGTCATTTTCTTTCTAAAATGGGGTCACTTGTGGAGGGTTTCCACTGTTTAAGCTCATCAGGGGCTCTCTAAATGAGACATGGTTTCCGCTAATGATTCCAGCAAATCTGGCACTCAAAAAGTCAAATGGCTCTCTTTCCCTTCCGAACTTTGCTGTGCACCCAAACAGTAGTTTTTGCCAACATATGTTGTATTGGCGTACTCAGGAGGATATGCACAAAAAATTCTTTGGTGCATTTTCTGCTGTTACCTTTGTGAAAATAAAAATTGGGGCTAAAAAACATTTTTATGGGGAAAATATTAAAAAGTATGGGAAGTGCGAGACTTCACTACTGCTGCTCCCCCCCCTGTAAGCTACTTTTAGATTATAAGACGCACCCCCCATCCCCCCCACAATTTGAGAGAAATAGGAGTGAAAAATATGGCACATTCAAAATATGTCCCTTACAAGACTTGGACAAAACAATATATTGAGGTGTACTGTGGTACACTACGTTACTCTCTGGGCTTAGTAAATTGATGTGATGTGTTTTCTGACTTCACTAAAGAGCACATTTTTGCTAAATAAATCTATTAGCTTTCATATAGAATTTAGACCTTGATATGCATTTCCCTGTTATGTAAAAACTGAAAATAATAGACTTATATAATGATAGTAACCTGTGTAACTGGGCAGCCATGACTTCTGAAGTGATACTATTTTCCTGCAATATCAAATTTTAGTTGAGTATCATTGTCTCAGGACATGAGACTTTGGTTGTTACAAACTAGTACTGCTCAGTTATTCTTCTTGCCTTGAGGAAGGATTCTAAAAGACAATGATTAATAGAGACAGGGGAAATCTGGCTAAGAGACTGATTAAAAATGTACTAATCTTTGTTATATAATAGTCAATGGACAGTTCTGGAGCAAATTAAGCCTAAAATGCTTTGTAAATTGTAATGCTATTTTAATGTTTATTCTTAATTTTCTGTTAGCCAAGACCAAATAATGATAGCATAAAATTTCAAAAATAGACCTCATGAGACTTTTTCTCATTTTATTAATCTTGAATATAATTTGTGTCCTCATAACAATTGTTTTTTTCTAATTGTTATTTTCATAGGGCCCAGAATAAAAGAGGAGTAATCCAAGAATGATCTGTTCAATGTTATGGTATAGAATGAGGACTAAATGGTGGAATTAGGGGAAAAATTAGAATATGAGAATTTAAACAAGGGGAAGACTGAGATTTGACTGAAAACATTCACATTGATTTCATTTTTTTTATTTAGTGGAGAGCAGGGACAATCAGAGCAGAAGTTGGTAAAGTCAGAAGAGGAGTGACTAGTATGAAGTTGAAATTAAAAGATTGAAAGGTTGAATAATTACTTCATCAAATCATAGCAGCAAATGCAGAATTGACATACTGTATAGTTTATGATAAGGGAGTTTTTAAGTGGTGAATGTCTAGAAAGTCAAGAGATACAGTTTTGCTCAAAAGTTTACATACCCCGGCAGAATTTGTGCTTTCTTGGCCTTTTTTCAGAGAATATAAAAAAAACTTTTTCTCCACTCATGGTTAGTGGTTGGGTGAAGCCATTTGTCGTCAAACTACTGTGTTTTCTCTTTTTAAATCATAATGACAACCCAAAACATCCAAATGACCCTGATCAAAAGTCCATGCACCCTGGTGATTTTGGCTGATGACATACACAGAAGCTGACACAAATGGGTTTAAATGACTACTTTAGGTAACATCCTAACCTGTGAACTGTTTGCTTGTAATCAGTGTGTGTGCATAAAAGCTGAGTGAGTTTCTGGGATCCAGACAGATTCTTGCATCTTTCATCCAGCCACTGATGTTTCTGGATTGTGAGTCATGGGGAAAGCAAAACAATTGTCAACGGATCAATGGTGAAAGGTAGTTGAACTGTATAAAATAGGAAAGGGATACAAAAAGATATTCAAGGAATTGATCATGTTAGTCAGCAGCATTCAAACTGTGATTAACAAATGGAAAATCAAGTGCTCTGTAAAAACAAAACTAAGGTCAGGTAGACCAACAAAAATTTTGTCCACAACTGCCAGGAAAATTGTTCGGGATACAAAGGAAAACCCACAAATAACATCAGCTGAAATACTTTGTGCACTTTCTGAAAACTAGTGGTGTGGCTGTTTCAAGATGCACAATAAGGAGACACTTGAAGAAAATTGGGCTGCATGGTCGAGTTGCCAGAAGAAAGCCATTACTGCGCAACTGCCACAAAGTATCTCACCTACAATACGCAAAACAGCACAGAGACAAGCCTCAAAACTTTGGGAACAAGGTAATTTGGAGCTATGAGACCAAAATTGAACTTTTTGGTCACAACCATAAACATTACATTTGAAGAGAGGTCAACAAGGCCTATAATGAAAGGAACATCATTCCTACTGTAAAGCATGAAGGTGGATCACTGATGTTTTGGGAATATGTGAGCTACAAAGGCTGATATTTAATCCTCTACTATGTGAAAATGGTTTTGTGAATAAAGAGTTTGTTTTCACTTTTTGTTGAGCTGGACAATCTACTTTTTTGGAATTATTTCACGCCAAGATATGGCGGCTCTGTGCTCCGAATCACAAGATGTCTAAACCTGTGAGCTGGATTTTTTATTATTAATACACAACTGTACACAGCATTTTAAAACAAAATATTCTTCAAAGTACACACATACAGGCCATTCCATTTCAGTGTCAGTTGAATTCCAACCACAGTACACCTCATTCTACTTAATGTGCTTCTGATTAGGTGTCCAAGCAGTATTATTTCTCCTTGGGAAGATTGACATACTAAGCATGCGGAGATGAGGAGACTTAAAGCTGCAAGGCTCCTCTGGGAAATATGCAAATTGTCTCTTCAGAGAGGAAGAGGACTAGAACTCTAGTGCCACCTATTGGAAGTAGCAATCCTAAAAGTCAATGTCAACCCTTTAGCGAGCCTTGTCACATGACTTAGGATAAAAGCCAAACCAGGATCTCAATTTGCAGACACTGTGTTTCGGGGTACTGCCCCTCGTCAGTGCAAAGTGTGAGATGATCTGGTTTGGCTGTGTGAGAGGCATCAGACCGATATCCAAGCAGTATTGATTCTCCTTGCGGAGATTGACATGCTAAGCATGCCAAGATGAGGAGACTTAAAGCCGCAATCCTTCACTGCTCCTTCACTGCTGTGGTGTTCACAATCCTCTTCCAATAGGACAAGCTGGATGGCAAAACAAGTGCTAGTAATATCCCAAAAGTGAAAGGAATGAAAAAATAAATTTTAACAATGCAAAAGGAGTTGAAAAGAAAAGTCTTGAGTGAGGAAAAAAGGGCTCAATTCTGGCTTTTCTAGCAGATGGATACAGTGAGCGTCATGTTGCCTCCAACCTTAAATTTCTAAGACAGCAGACCATTACAATGAGGTCAAGCAGCAGACATTAGAGACAGCAAGGCTACAGACTGGCACAGGGCGAAAATTACTCTCCACTGACAGGGATGACCGTCATCTTATTCGAATGTCAATCAGCAACCGCAGGATGACAACAAGTGTCCTTCAAACGAAGTGGCAGCTGAGGTGAAGTGCCTGCAAGAAAAGTTCGTAACAGGCTCCTAGAGGCAGGGCTCAAGTCATGTAAAGCTAGAAAAAAAGCATTTCATCAAGGAGAAGCAAAGGAGAGACAGACTGAAGTTTGCAAAAAAAAATAAGGATTGGACCACAGATGACTGGAGTTAGGTAATCTTCTCTGATGAGTTTAATTTTCACATTTGCCCAACACCTGGTCGTCTAATGGTTAGACGGAGACCTGGAGAGCCATACAAGCCACAATGTCTTGCATCCACTGTAAAATTTGGTGGAGCATCAGTGATGATCTGGAGATGCTTCAGCAAGGCTGGAATTGGGCAGGTTAATCTTTGCGAAGGATGTATGAATCAAGACGCATATAAGGTTATCCTGGAAAAACAGTTGATTCCTCCTGCTCAGGCAATGTTCCTCAACTATGAGGACTGTTTTTTTCCAGCAGGACATTGCACCATGCTACACAGCTAGGTCAATCAATGTGTGGATGAAAGACCACCACATCAAATCCCTGTCATGGCCAGCTCATTCTCCAGACTTGAACCCCATTGAAAACCTCTGGAATGTAATCAAGAGGAAGATGGAAAGTCACAAGCCTTCAAACAAAGAAGAACTGCTTACATTTTTGTATCAGGATTGGAATAAGGTCCCCTAAAAGCAGTGTGAAAAACTGGTGGAAAGCATGCCTAGACTCATGAAAGCTGTGATTAAAAATCATGGTTATTCCACAAAATATTAATTTCTGAACTCTTCCTGAGTTAAAACATTAGTATTGTTGCTTCTAAATGATTATGAACTTGTTTTCTTAGCATTATTTGAGATCTACAAGCACTGCATTTTTTTGTTATTTTGACCATTTCTCATTTTCTGAAATTAAACACAAAATGTATTGCTTGGAAATTCGGAGACATGTCAGTAGTTTATAGAATGAAAGAGCAATTTACATTTTACTATACCTATAAAGAGAAAAATCAGACAAACTGGTCTCTTAATTTTTGTATATACAGTACAGACCAAAAGTTTGGACACACCTTCTCATTCAATGTTTTTTCTATATGTTCATGACTATGAAAATTGTAGAATCACACTGAAGGCATAAAAACTATGAATTAACACATATGGAATTATACATCACACTTTACAAAAAAGTGTGAAACAACTGAAAATATGTCTTATATTCTAGGTTCTTCAAAGTAGCCACCGTTTGCTTTGATTACTGCTTTGCACACAGAAAAGGTGAACGGATGGACTCTACATGCCTAGTACCCACCGTGAAGCATGGAGGAGGTGGTGTGATGGTGTGGGGGTGCTTTGCTGGTGACACTGTTGGGGATTTATTCAAAATTGAAGTGGTGAGCGGTCCAGCTCACCCCAAACCATCTCGATTGGGTTCATGTCTCGTGACTGTGGAGGCCAGGTCATCTGGTAACACACTCCTTCTTGGTCAAATAGCACTTACACAGCCTGGAGGTGTGTTTGGGGTCATTGTCCTGTTGAAAAATAAATGATGGTCCAACTAAACGCAAACCGGGTGGAATAGCATGCTGCTGCAAGATGCTGTGGTAGCCATGCTGGTTTAGTATGCCTTCAATTTTGAATACATCCCCAACAGTGTCACCAGCAAAGCACCCCCACACCATCACACCACCTCCACCATGCTTCACGGTGGGAACCAGGCATGTAGAGTCCATCCGTTCACCTTTTCTGCATGCAAAGCAGTAATCAAAGCAAAAGGTGGCTACTTTGAAGAACCTAGAATATGAGACATATTTTCAGTTGTTTCACACTTTTTTGTTAAGTGTAATGTATAATTCCACATGTGTTAATTCATAGTTTTGATGCCTTCAATGTGAATCTACAATTTTCAGTCATGAAAATACAGAAAAATCATTAAATGAGAAAGTGTGTCCAAACATTTGGTCTGTACGGTATATATATATATATAAATATATATATATATTGTAAGCTTTTCAGGGGATATAGCTCTGAGATCGCCGTCCGGGTAGACGGAATGGCATAGAAACAGTTCATTCAGAGACAGCAGTTCTGGTAAAAACTGGCCGCAACCAGCTTTATTAATGTCCACAGCAAACAGATAAAACAAATCATAAACATAAGACCTGGGCTTGTCCAGCCACTTACTACACTTAGATAGATTTCCCTATCTATCCGGGTCCCGACTCTAACAGCCTGGGCCAAAACAACACATATGTTCAGCATTTACCAGCATGGAGTTTCACAGAGTCTCCTCCTTGTGTCTGAAGGCACCTTCAACATCCAGACTTGAGAGAGCTCCCCTCCTATTCAGCAGCTATCCGCATGGATTCTCACAGAGACTACTCCTGTGTCCGGGGTACATCGAGCACCCAGACTGAGATAGCTCAAACTCCTGGAGACTCCTTCTTGTGCCTGGACTCCCTGTCCAGACTAAGCGAGCTCTCTGACTGTGTTCGCAGAAACCTACTTCTGGTCTCCTAATTAACAGCTGAATGGTTTCAGGCCTGAGCTGCAAGTGTGTACTGAATGTAAGGTGTAGTGACCTTTCTCTACCACTAGGTTTACAAAGCCACACATTTCCCTTATACCATACAGCACAGTACCTAGGTGAAATGTACACCCCATTCGACACATATTCCTTCACTGTCTCACATATCCCCCCCTCTTCTCCAGACCGGAGGGCTGGTCATCCAGACCGGAGGGCTGGTCAACAATCCAAAAGAGACAGTGAACTCTGGACCAGTCATGGCCTTCATCAGCTTCATCTTCACTACTGTCATCTGTATCTTCACCTGAGCCATAGCCAACATCAGCTTTCTCTTCATCTGAAGCATCCGCACTACCCTGTACCCTCCCAGGCCTATGCTCTCTGCGGGCCTCGGGTATCCTGCACGGTTTCATCTTGACCTTAGGGCCGGGCTCAGTTTCGATATAGTGCCTGGCCAGAGAAGTACGACCCGGCACATCAGAACACTTCTGCTGACTCTTCCTCAGAAACTCACGTACCTCCTGTCCTTGGTGCACTGACCATGTGTCACCAACTATCACAGAAGGTATAGGGGGTTTTTTACTTTTCTCTAGTTCCCCTTGAACCCTCTTTAGCACATCTATTTTCTCGAACATCGGTGGACTCACAAAGTCTATTTCACAGACCTTAAGCTCCTCTGCCATGGTCTCTGACCATCCCAAGCTACTCTGTTCAAATGACTGGGACCGCAGAAGGAGCAGACCGCCCCTCCCTTGCAGTACACATAACTCATCCGCTAAGTCTCCAGCTGAATTGTAATGTTCTACCGTGACAACAGCATTCTTATATAGAGCCTTAGACTTATTGAGCAGCATTTGCTCTTGCAACGAAGAGATTCCCTGTATTCTTCCTTTTACTTCATTGACTTTCTCACGAAGATGCTCATGGCTTTCATCACACTCCTTCATCACAGTTTGGAGTTTTTTCTTAGAAGTAATCAATTCATCTGGTACCTGTTGGACGTCCTTTATGTCTTCGGCCCCTTCTTCAGGCTCTTCTGGTAGAACATGCTCAGAAGCCCTACCGTCAGTCTTACATTCTGCCTCTTCAGTCACATCATTATGGTCTCCAATATCTCCATTTATTCCAGCTCTCAAGTTCTCCTTGATAGCTGCATCTGTATACTCAGAACCCGCCGGATTCTTCTCTTCCACCACATTCTGCATCCCATCTGTCTGCAGCGGCAACGGAGTGACACACCGCTTTTCCCATTTGTTGGGACGTGGCTCCGATGTAGACTCCATGAAAGTGCGCTTGAGCTCACCAATGCCAGCCTGATGTCTCAAAATGTCATCTTGTGATTTATCCAGATCCTTGGTATCACTTGGGAACACTGCTGGGGCTCCGGGCGCCGAACTTCCAGCCTGAGCTTCACGAGTTGAAGCTACTGATCCAGACCGCAACCTGTCCACGCCGCTGGCTTCGGCAGAAACAGATTCCTGGACAGAGTCAGTCCCCATATCTTCAGTCTTGTTCCTCACAGCTTCACTTGAGACCTCAGCTTCTGATGAGGCATCTGGCTTGGTGACCACCACTTCCATGGCTTTTTCCACCTCTGCAGCATTACCTTCAGAGTCCTGAGCATGATGCAGCTCCATACCATACATTGATAACTTCTCATCTTCAACAGCATCCACTTGTGCTGTGTTCAGTTTCAGAGTCCTGCCTTTAAAGCTCAGCTCTCCTCCTTTCACCTTAGTCTTCGCCAGGAACCGGCCAACTGTAAAACATCTTCAGATGCCATCTTCTGTCCGGCTGTAAGGTCAGCATCAGCTTTCTTCTCAGGACTCTCAACCTCCTCTGCTACCATGCCTTCCTCATTTGCACTGGTTGCTTTATGGTCATCAGATGATTCACTATCACTACCACTATCCCTGTCTGACCCCTTTTTCTCAGCCACATCTGGCTCACTTTCAGGGTTATACACTTCATTTTCATTCACATCCGGCTCACTGTCAGGGCTATACAATTCATTCTCAGTCACATCCTGCTCACTTTCAGGGTTATACACTTCATTTTCATTCACATCCTGCTCACTGTCAGGGTTATACAATTCATTCTCATTCACATCTTGATCTGGAACCTTAGTTAACATGTCATCCACAACATTAACTTCACCATCTGGTCCCTCAAGTATGTGACTATGTGACAACCCCAGCACTATACTTCTATATAGCTCAGGTACTAGGAGCTGGCTCACGACCTCTCCCTGGACTTCAGTGTCCCTATACAACAGGTGAGTGTTTATGGCAACATGAGGTAACCTCTCCTCAGAGCCAGGCTCTTGGGAAACCTCATTTAGAACATTTATATTTTCCGAGGCCGTTTTAAGAGAGGGGTCTCGCCACTGCTCACTCTCAAAATTGTCACAGGACACAGGTAAGTCAGGGACACTCGGTTCCCGAGAACCACCATCCTCGTCTCCCAACATCACCTGCAAAGGAATTTCATCACTATCACAGTCATCATTATTATCAATATCATTATCATGATTATGATCAGTATCATCATCACTATCATGATCATCATCATTATCATTATCAGCATCAGCATCATTATCATGGTCATCATCATTATCATGATCATCATCATCATTATAATTATCATTATCATCATCATCATCATCATCATCATCATTATCACATAAGTTTAACGGCCCACTAGCATTGTGTTCCGCCCCTCGGGACTGCGCACCCTCAATAGGAGCTTCATCACACTGTCCATCAGAAACATTTTTCCCCCAGAGATCCTTAGATCGGGAAAGTCATTACCCAATATAACGGGTTGCACCAGGTTCTTCACTACCCCCACTTCACATGAAACCTCCCCGCGTTTGGGGATCAAGTCCACGACAGTCTCTGGGTAGACTTTGGTGTCTCCATGGACACACACCACACTCAGGTGTTTATCAGGGATGAAGTCCCTATCAATCAGGCTGTCCCATACGGAAGTCACTGGACTCTCTGAGTCCAAGAGGGCCTGTGCTGGGCAGTCATTTACAACCACCAGGGACCCCTGTGATCCAGTCTCTTCGGCTGAGGTGGACACACACACAGGCTCTGCGCAGGGAGAGAGGGATCCGCCAACATCACAACACATAGGCTCCCCCTCTATTGGACAGTTGGCTGCAATTTCACGACATCTCCAACACTGTCCATCACACTCTCCCACCCACACGACCCCAACAGCTGGAACGCTCTTACCGGGAGAGTTCGGCGTCCAGGAACTCTGAAGTGACGACCTCTCAGACGGCTGGTCACGGAGGCAGTCTTTGGTGGCGAAGGCCCTCTCCATCAGGCTGACCAGACGATTGGCGTCCTGGTGGTCTCCTTGTCCGACCTCTGGCTGTACCTCAGGAGGACGTGCTTGGGTGTAGCGGTCCACTATCACCTTTTCAACTCCATAATCAGGTTTGCTGACTTCAGACTCCCAACTGCATCTCCAGTCATGAACTCCCCTGGCACGGGCTGTCACCGTAACACCCAGCCGGGTAAGAATCTCCGCTTTCAGCTTGGCATAGTCTTGGCTGTCCTGCTCGCTCAGGTCAGCATAGGCCCTTTGGGGTTCTCCAATCAGATAGGGTGCGACCATCATGGCCCATTCAGATAGGGGCAGATTCTCCTTCTCTGCCAGTCCCTCAAACCTAGTGAGATATACCTCCACATCGACACGAGGTGTCATCTTTTTCAGGACCGTCTTACCGCCTTCTTTACAGCGGACAATGCAGGTGACTTTGCAACATTACTTTGGGACGATGCGCTGCAAGTCTTTTGTAGTGCTGCAACCTGCTCAAAAAACAACCGGTTATTCTCCTGCTGCTGCTGCAGGAATTGCTGCTGGGCCTGCTGCATGCGCTGCTGGTGCTGCAGGCGCTGCCGCTCCATGCTCTGCTGCATGCTCCGCTGGGCCTGGACCAGGTACTCAACGAGCTCCTCCATACTGCCGGACTTATCTGTCTCAACCACGGCAGTCTTATGTTGCACATTAACTTGCGCCATTTGTTCAAACAGCGCCTCCATGCTGTCATCCATGCTGTCAGACTTCTCTGTCTCAACAACGGCAGTCTTCACTCAAGACATACACACTCCACAGTCTTTTCCACAGAAAATTCAGCTTTGCTGTGCAGACACTTTTTTTTTTTTTTTCTCTGCAAACTCTATTAGGGCCACTGTCTCTTTAAGACTGCTCCAATAGACGTTTCTCTTTGCTGACACACTTTTTTTTTTTTTTCTCTGCAAACTCTATTAGGGCCACTGTCTCTTTAAGACTGCTCCAACAGATGTTTCTCTTTTTTTTCTCTGACACACTTTTTTTTTTTCTCTCTCTCTGCTGCTGCTTCAACAGACTTCACCTTTTATTGCTGTCTCTCGCCACTGTGTTGCACGCACATTCCAGCACCAATTGTATCAGCCACTGTGCTGCCCGCATTCTCCGCCAATTGTAAGCTTTTCAGGGAATATAGCTCTGAGATCTCCGTCCGGGTAGACGGAATGGCATAGAAACAGTTCATTCAGAGACAGCAGTTCTGGTAAAAACTGGCCGCAACCAGCTTTATTAAAGTCCACAGCAAACAGATAAAACAAATCATAAACATAAGACCTGGGCTTGTCCAGCCACTTACTACACTTAGATAGATTTCCCTATCTATCCGGGTCCCGACTCTAACAGCCTGGGCCAAAACAACACATATGTTCAGCATTTACCAGCATGGAGTTTCACAGAGTCTCCTCCTTGTGTCTGAAGGCACCTTCAACATCCAGACTTGAGAGAGCTCCCCTCCTATTCAGCAGCTATCCGCATGGATTCTCACAGAGACTACTCCTGTGTCCGGGGTACATCGAGCACCCAGACTGAGATAGCTCAAACTCCTGGAGACTCCTTCTTGTGCCTGGACTCCCTGTCCAGACTAAGCGAGCTCTCTGACTGTGTTCGCAGACACCTACTTCTGGTCTCCTAATTAACAGCTGAATGGTTTCAGGCCTGAGCTGCAAGTGTGTACTGAATGTACGGTGTAGTGACCTTTCTCTACCACTAGGTTTACAAAGCCACACATTTCCCTTATACCATACAGCACAGTACCTAGGTGAAATGTACACCCCATTCGACACATATTCCTTCACTGTCTCACAATATATATATATATAATTATAATATTCTATATATATATATATATATATATATATATATATATTACATACATCTATATATTATATGCATATATATATATCATATATATGTGATCTTGTCCTGAGATCTCGTTGCCGAGATTTGAACGAGAGTATGCGGCGGCCATTCCTCATGCCGGCACCGCGTCGCTGCTGCGGGGGGTCTTTCCAGCTGGGACGAGATGCCGGCGGAGCCCCCCACGCAGCCCAGAGGCCCACTTGCTGCCCGAACACCACCACCGCATCGCAGCCAAAATGAATTGGGAGCGCCGCCGCCACCGGATTTGTGAGTATATAGCCACCCTGGCCACCCCACAGAACACAGCCACCCCACATAACACAGCCACCCCACATAACACAGCCACCCCACAGTGCCCAACCACCCCACAGTGCCCAACCACCCCACACAATGGTAAGCTAAATTCGGACTGTAAGACGGACCCCCATTTGACACATTATTTTTTTTTCCCAATTTTCCTTCTGAAAATTTGGGGTGCGTCTTATGGTCCGGTGCGTCTTATAGTCCGAAAAATACGGTAGGTAAAATATTGTTTAAAAACAGTCAGTGAAATATTTTACCTCACAAAATGAATTTTCTGTGATGCCCTGCTGTAATGTCAGTATTGTCTTTTGCTTCCTCCCCTGCCCAGTAGATGTGGTATGCTCCGTACATGGTTAGACACAGACAATTTTTAAAATGAACTTTCGTTTGTGGGAAAACCCATTAAATGTAACCAGCTTCCTCTGCCTGTAGACACGTCGCTTATCTGCGACCGGGATCAGCCGAATAATTCACTGCGCCTGAGTGGATTTCATGCAGGCGCAGTTCGATCGATGTTACACTGGTGGTACAGCACAAGAGGCTGCATGATTGTGTGAGTGTGATAGTGAGAGTAAGTGTGAGTGTGTTAGGGGTCGAATTCCCGCTTCTGCACAAGGGGAATCTCGAGCTATCCCCATTGCGGTCTCCCATCCGTCTCCGGCCACAGTGTGTTAGGGTTCGAGTTCCCGCTGCTGCACAAGGGGAGTCTCGAACCAGTCCCTCTGTGGTCCCCCATTCATCTCCGGCCGCAGTGGAGCCTGCTCAGCAGAGACGTCGGTCCCAGCGTCTTGCCCGTTCCAGTGCTGTGCAGAGACTTGCTGCTGCCTCTCCTGGATCTGCTATTATAGCCAGTGCTGGAGCAGAAATCTTTGGGACGAAGTCCTGTGTTTCCCCTTCTGAGCATGCCCAGGGTAAGATCTCTCATTGGAGATCAGGGATCACATGTTCAGGTACTGCAGCAGCTCCTATTGGTCTGCCAGGAAGGTCCTGAAACTACATGTGTTTTGGAACAGTTTCTCATTGCTCCTTGTTTCTGGCAGGTCCTGTAGCTGTTACTATAAAAGGGTGGCAATGCTGAGCCGCCATTCGCTAGCATCAACCAGTTTATGCTTTGCGCCAGTGTGGTCATATGTGTGTGGTTAGGGCCCGGCTGAAATAAGCCCTAGAATATCGACTTAATCGGTGAGGAGTTTGGTATGCTAGCTGGTCAGGGTCGGTGTCCTAGATGCCCTAGATTACCGGCATAACCGGTGAGAAGTTTGATTGCCATATTCAGGGTCTGGCGTTCAGACGCCATAGATTGCGGGTGACTCCCACGAGGACATTAGCGCATGATCATGTTCTATGTTCGCATAGCAGTCAACTGTGTACCTGGGTGCCTGACAGGACACAGAAGTTTGTCTCAGCGGCTCTGTGACGTAACAGGGTTCGCTTTCAACGCTAGACAGCGCCCTAGCGTGTTTATTTTGCGACTCATTGGTGTTAAGCGAGTTCGCACACATCGCCATATAGCGCTGTGGCACTCCTAGCGGCTCTGTGGAATAACAGAGTTTGCACATATTGCCACAGCACGTTACGGCGTTTATTTTGGCGACTCTGCGGGATAACAGAGTTCGCTTCTTGCGCCATTTTACTAGCAGCAGACTCCGCCTGCACGGTGGACCCCGGTCTGCGAACGTACCTCTCTACATCAAATATTTGGTGTGTTCCGCAGACCCTTACACAGTGGAACCTGCTCAGCAGAGACGTCGGTCCCAACGTCTTGCTCAGTCTAGTGCTGTGCAGGGGATAACTGCTGCCTCTCTAGGTCCTGCCATTGTAACCAGTGCAGGTCAGCGGCAAGCAGACTCAGTTGGGACTAAATCCTGTGTTTTCCTTTCTGAGCATGCCCAGGGTTAGATCTCTCATAGGAGATCAGGGGTCACATGCTCAGCTACTGCAGCAGCTCATATTGGTCCACCAGGAAGGTCCTGAAAGTACATGTGTTCTGGAACGGTTTCTCATTGGTCCTTTTCTGATAGGTCCTGTAGTTGCTACTATAAAAGGGTGGCATGGCCGTGCCGCCATGCACTAGTGTCAATTGCATTATGTGCTTTGCGCCAGTGTGATCATGCTCGCATGTGGTTAGGGCTCGGCTGAAATAAGCCCCTAGAATACCGGCACCTCCGGTGAGGAGATTAGTGTGCACGCGGTTAGGGCTTGGCTGAAATAAGCCCCTAGAATACCGGCTTCTCCAGTGAGGAGATTGTTTGATTGCGTTGCTGTCTGCATGATCATGGACTGCTATCCGCACAGCAGTTATCTGTGCATCCCTGTGAAGTTAACAGGACACAGTACCTATCTCTGCGTCTTTACCTCAGCGACTCTGTGGTGTAACTGAGTTTGTTTATACCGCCATATTGTGCCACAGTATTTATATTTGCGACTCTGTGAAGTAACAGAGTTTGCCTATATCTCCATCTTACTAGCAGCAGGCTCTGCCTGCACAGTGGACCCCGGGCTGCGAACGCATCCATTATTTATATTTATCTGGTGCGTTCCGCAGACCCTAACAGAGTGTGAATGTGTGAGTGTGGGTGTGAGAGTGTGAGTGTGTGTAAGTGTGAGTGAGACTGTGACTGTGAGAGTGTGAATGTGAGTGTGTATGTGTGTGTAAATGTGAGTGTGAGTGTGATGTATGGTATACAGTTCATATAGCGTCTTGTGCTTGGGTGCGAGGAAAACACATGAGACACAGGTTTGATATGGAAGGACTTGTATTACTTCATACAAGTAGGCAAAAGGGTCACACAGTTTGCAGGTACAGAGGTAGGAGACACAGCAGGCCAGAGTAACTTTAAGCTCAGCAATAACTCTCCACAACAGGTTCAGGATCTCTTCTCTGTTACCGTAATTCCCTTGCAAACGTGGATTTACCAAACAGCAGGTTTCCAGAGTCCACAAGTGTTCCAAAGTTCCTCAGTAGGAAATGGCTGGAGTACAAAGTCCAAGATTTCCAGGAGTCAGGTCACAGGCTGACTGCAGGCTTGATTCTGAAGCACTGATTGCTCAGCTGAGGCTGCTTAAGAGGCAAGAGGGAGAGAATCAGGGCGGGAACATGAAAGCTGGAAACTCCATATTGACTGAGGGCAAGATAGCTGCAGCAAGACAGAAAGCAAAATGGCCGAGGGAAAAAACTGAGTTTCAAGAAACATGTCAAAAGAGACAAAGAACCTTACATTACTCCCCCCTTAGGGACAACCTCCGGATGACTCAGACCAGGCTTGTCTGGGTACCTCTGATGAAACTGGCGGAGCAAGCGAGGAGCATTAATGTTATTGGCTGGTTCCCATGAGTTGTCCTCTACTGGGTAGCCCTGCCATTTAATCAAATATTGTAACTGATTTCTGTACAACCTGGAATCTAGAACTTTCCACCACAAATTCTTCCTGACCATCGACCAGCACTGGGTCAGGGCAAGGAGAAGAACGTCCAAGAAACGTATTGGGTGTTACAGCCTTTAGTAGAGATACATGAAAGACAGGGTGGATTCTCATAGTTCTGGGCAGTTGAAGACGACAAGCAACGGCATTTATAATTTTACTGATTTTATAGGGTCCAATGTACTTATGTCTCAAATTAGACGATGGAATCTTTAACTTAAGATTTCTGGTTGACAGCCAGACCAAGTCTCCTACCTTGAAAGCTGGTGCAGGTTTACAAAATTTATCTGCTGCTTTCTTGTACCTTTCCTGAGCAATTCCAGATGTTCCTTTAGAAGATCCATATTCTTTTGTAAAGACATGATTCTTTCAGCCACTGCCGGCAAGGGCGTTTCTATGGGAAATCGAGGAAGAATGTTAGGATGATAACCTAAATTGGAGTAAAAAGGAGACTGCTTAGTGGAGGCGCTCTGAGAGTTGTTATAAGAGAACTCAGCCAGTGGGAGTAGATCCACCCAATCATCCTGTAGGTGGCAGATAAAGCAGCGGAGATACTGCTCCAGGGTCTGATTGGTTCGTTCTGTCTGTCCATTAGTCTGGGATGAAAAGCAGAAGAAAGGTTTACTTTAATGTCCAATGCGGCACAGAAATTTTGCCAAAACCTTGAAGTGAATTGCACCCCTCTATCCGAAATGACCTCATCCGGTACTCCATGCAAGCGAAACACATTCTTAATCATCAAATCTGATGTCTGTTTTGCAGTGGGTAAGCCGACACAGGGGATAAAATGAGCTGCCTTTGTTAAACGATCGACCACCCTAGAATGGTGTTCTTCCCTTGAGAGGTTGGTAACTCCACAATGAAGTCCATAGAAATGGATCCCCACGGGCGGGACGGGGTGGGAAGGGGTTGCAACAGACCAGTTGGTGAGGAGCGAGGTGTTTTGCATCTTGCACAGACTTCACATGAAGTGACATAGTTTAAAACGTCTTTCCTGTAAGTGGGCCACCAAAAGAAACGAGAAAGAAATTCTTGTGTCTTTAGAATTCCTCTATGCCCAGCTATCTTGGAATCGTGGATGAGTTGCAATACTCTCAATCTGACTGTTTCAGGTATATAGAGACGTTGTCCCTGAATCCACACACCAATCTTAAAGACAAGACTTACGTCCCTTGGGGGTTGTGCCAACAAAGAATCCGCATGGTATGTTTCCTTAATGTCTTTAAGTAGGTCTTGATTATGAATCACTCCCAGGAATCTAGAGTCAGGAAGAATAGTCTTAGGAGGAGTAAGTGGACGGGTCTCTGCTGAATGAATCCTAGAGAGTGCATCAGCCTTTCCATTGCGCGATACTGGCCTATAAGAAATTACAAAATTAAATTGGTTTAGGAAAAGATTCCAGCGAGCCTGGCGAGGAGTCGGGCACTTAGCCGACCTGATAAATTCAAGGTTACGATGGTCTGTCAGGACGACTATTTGCTGTGCAGCTCCCTGAAGAAGGTGTCTCCATTCCTTGAAGGCGGCAATAATGGCCAACAATTCTCTATTGCCCACATTGTAGATCCTCTCAGCCGAAGACAACCGCTGGGAAAAGAAAGCACAGGGATGCAAGACATTCTTCTCACCTGTTCTCTGAGAGAGTATAGCTCCAACGGCACAGTCTGAAGCATCCACCTCTATTATGAAGGCAAGTTCGGGGTTGGGATTTACTAAGATAGGTGCGGTGGTAAATTTATCCTTTAGATGGGAAAATGCTTCCTGGGCTTGCGGGGTCCAGGAGAACCTAGACTCTTTCCGGGTAAGTTGGGTGATAGGTGACACTACCTCAGAGAAATTCCTAATAAAACGTCTATAGAAGTTGGCAAACCCGATGAAGCGCTGCACCTCATTCACATTCCTAGGAATTGGCCAATCCTTGATGGCTTGGGTCTTGCTTCCATCCATACTAATCCCTTGTGTAGACAGTACATACCCCAGAAATTGAATCTCGGTCCTATGGAATTCACACTTTTCAAGTTTGATGTAAAGATCGTTCTGTCTTAGGCGTTCTAAGACCATTCTCACATGTCCATGATGTTCCTCTGTGGAGTTAGAAAAAATTAAAATATCATCCAGATAAATCACCACAAATGTATCTAGGAGATCCCTGAAGATGTCATTCACCAAGTGTTGGAAAGTGACTGGGGCGGTACACAGACCAAAAGGCATGACTAGATATTCAAAGTGTCCATAGCGTGACCTGAATGTAGTCTTCCATTCATCCCCAGGTCTAATACGGAACAAGTTATAGGCCCCACGGAGATCCAGTTTAGAGAAAATTTTTGGCATGCCGCACTTCTCCAATAACTCAGGGATTAAAGGCAATGGATAACGGTTTCTAATAGTAACCTTATTGAGTTGCCTATAGTCTATGCAGGGTCTCAGAGATCCATCTTTCTTCTTCACAAAGAAGATGGGTGCACCTGCAGGAGATGAAGAGGGGCGTATGAAGCCCTTGACTAGATTTTCATCTATGTAGTCCTTCAAAGCCTTTAGCTCAGGCCCCGCCAGGGGATAGATCTTACCAAAAGGTATCTCTGCTCCAGGCAATAATTCAATTGGACAATCATATGGACGGTGAGGGGGAAGCTGGTCAGAGTTCTTTTTGTCACATAAATCCACATAGTCCTGGTATACAGCTGGTAGTTCAGGGGCTGACATGGTTCCTTTAGGAACAGAGCAAGCTGAGACTTCTGGACTCATCCGTTTCTCCGGAAAGTGTAATTCCTTGGTCTCCCAGTTAATCATAGGGTTCTGAGCCTGCAGCCATGGTAGCCCTAGAATAATGGGAAAGTGGGGAGAAGAGATAAGCATAAAGGACAGTTTCTCTTGATGATCTTTACCCATAAGGACCCTCAAAGGCTCCGTTTCCTGATCCACTGGTCCAGAGGTCAGCAGGGAGCCATCCACAGTCTCCATCTGTACTGGAGTAGCCTTCTTCACTGAACGTATCCCCTGTTTCAGAGCAAAGGAGATATCCATAAAATTTCCACTTGCCCCTGAGTCGATCATAGCAGAGCTAGACACCCAAACTTAGTCAACCCAGAGTTTGATGGAAAGGAAGCAATGAGAATTGTTTTTCTTACAACTCAGCTGGGACACCGCTGAGGAAACTTGAAAAATTGCAGCGTTTACACAGTCATCGTCCTCAGAAGTAACGGAGTTTAAGTCCGAGAAATCAATATCTGTTGCTGCAGATCTCTCTGGAGCCTGAGGCTCGGACCTGACAGATCTCCTCTCGCAACACTCACAGTGAATGACTGCTGCAGTAGTCTTACGAGAACGGCTGGGGCAGTTTATAATGAAGTGCCCTGACTTACCACAGTAGAAACATAGATTCTCCTTTAAACGATGTTCTTTGCGTGCATCACTAACCCGTCTTTGTAAAGAGTCCACCTGCATGGGTTCAGGTTCTGGTTCCCTTGTGATCCTACTCAAAGGTTCCTTAGCTGGGGAGGAAGGTAGGAAAAGGTTAGTGCGATTACTTTCGAACCATCTCTCTTGTCTGCGTTCAGTCAGACGAGCATCAATACGGATGCAGTAGTTAATAAAGTCACCTAACGCAGTGGGAGGGTCGGCACGAGCAAGTTCATCCTTAATCAGTGGAGACAACCCTTTCCGAAAAATAGATTTTTTGGCGGAACTGTCCCAAGTGGTATCGAGGGCCCATCTCCTGAAATCCAAGGCATATTCGGCTACTGAGCGCTTACCTTGACGCAAAGTTAACATGGCTGCTTCAGCTGTTGCACCTCGATTGGGGTCATCAAACACCTGCCCCATGGCTGAAATGAAAGCATCAAGATGATTCAAACATTCATCCCCAGTCTCAATCAGAGGGTTTGCCCACATCAAAGCCTTGTTGGTAAGCAACATGATTATAGTAAGCACTTTAGATCGCTCAGTGGGAAATTGTGAAGCATGTGCAGAGAAAAATAGATTGCATTGGTTAATAAATCCCCTGAATTTCTCACGTTCACCGCCAAAATGAAAAGGGGGTAACTTGGGGATCCCAGAACTCGGGGTTATGGCAGGAGCCTGGACTCGTTCCTCTAGAGCCTCAATCCTGGCTCGAAAATCCTGGGTAGTTTGTCCAAACACTTGCAAATTGTGATTAGTGAGGTCCTGTAGGCTTGCAAAACGGGTCTTTAAAGTCTGTATATCTGCAAGGATTGTATCAGTCACTCCGCAAAGCTCCTTTATGCGAGCCTCCATCTTCCAGATCTTTTAAGGCAGAAGTACTGGAAGGAGAAGAGGAAAGGAAACAAAAAAAACACAATAGTGTTTACCTGTGGTAACACTCCAGAGTAAAATTAAGGGAATGCGCTCACCTGGAATGGTTGTGAGAAGTCACAACCACTGTCATCACAGAAGGTCTAAACGGACATCTGATATCCACAGTCACAGCAGACATGGCCTTCCCAGACCCAGCAGACACTAACGTTGGCTTCAGAATCTTGTGATGTATGGTATACAGTTCATATAGCGTCTTGTGCTTGGGTGCGAGGAAAACACATGAGACACAGGTTTGATATGGAAGGACTTGTATTACTTCATACAAGTAGGCAAAAGGGTCACACAGTTTGCAGGTACAGAGGTAGGAGACACAGCAGGCCAGAGTAACTTTAAGCTCAGCAATAACTCTCCACAACAGGTTCAGGATCTCTTCTCTGTTACCGTAATTCCCTTGCAAACGTGGATTTACCAAACAGCAGGTTTCCAGAGTCCACAAGTGTTCCAAAGTTCCTCAGTAGGAAATGGCTGGAGTACAAAGTCCAAGATTTCCAGGAGTCAGGTCACAGGCTGACTGCAGGCTTGATTCTGAAGCACTGATTGCTCAGCTGAGGCTGCTTAAGAGGCAAGAGGGAGAGAATCAGAGCGGGAACATGAAAGCTGGAAACTCCATATTGACTGAGGGCAAGATAGCTGCAGCAAGACAGAAAGCAAAATGGCCGAGGGAAAAAACTGAGTTTCAAGAAACATGTCAAAAGAGACAAAGAACCTTACAGTGAGAGTGTGAGTGTGTGTGTGAGTGTGAGTGATTGTATGAGTGTGAGTGTATGAGTGTGTCAGTGTGTGAGTGTGTGTGTATGAGTGTGTGTGTGTGGTAGTACCTTGCAATGGGTTGGTACCAGCAGCAGTTTCCATATTGAGACACCCATCAGTTGGGTATCCCAATATGGCGGTCGGTAAACTTCCTCTGATTGGAATTCTGGGATACGGTGATATTTGGACAGAAGAGGAAATGAAAACATTACAATGCAACTATACAAATATATACATACATATATATATATATTATTTGTATATATATATACTGCCCAAAAAAATAAAAGGAACACTCAAATAACACATCCTATATCTGAATGAATGAAATATTCTCATTGAATACTTTGTTCTGTACAAAGTAGAATGTCCTGACAACAAAATCACACAAAAATCATCAATGGAAATTAAATTTAATTTATTAACCAATGGAGACATGGAGTCACATACAAAATTAAAGTGGAATGTAATGTCCTTAAAACAAGTCAAAATGATGCGCAGTAGTGTGTGTGGCCTCCATTTGCCTGTATGACCTCCCAGTGCCTGTATGTCTGTGATGCAACGTGACATTGGTGGATGGAGCGAGATATGATGTCCCAGATGTGCTCAATCGGATTCAGTTCTGGGGAATGGGCGGGCCAGTCCATAGCTTCAATGCCTTCATCTTGTAGGAACTGCTGAAATACTCCAGCCACATGAGGTCTGGCATTGTCCTGCATTAGAAGGAACTCAGGGCCAACTGCACCAGCATATGGTCTCACAAGTGGTCTGAGGATCTCATCTCGGTACCTAATGGCAGTTAGGCTACCTCTGGCGAGCACATGGAGGGCTGTGCGGCCCTCCAAAGAAATGCCTCTTCACACATTACTGACCCACTGCCATACTGGTCATGCTGAAGGATGTTGCAGGCAGCAGATCGCTCTCCATGGCGTCTCCAGACTCTGTCACGTCTGTCACGTGTGCTGAGTGTGAACCTGCTCTCATCTTTGAAGAGCACAAGGCGCCAGTGGTGAATTTGCCAATCTTGGTGTTCTGTGGCAAATGCCAAGCGTCCTGCATGGTGATGGACTGTGAGCACAACCCCAATCTGTGGACATCGGGCACTCAGACCATTCTCATGGAGTCGGTTTCTAACCATTTGTGCAGACACATGCACAATTGTGGCCTACTGGAGGTCATTTTGCAGGGCTTTGGCAGTGCTCCTCCTGTTCCTCCTTGCACAATGGTGGAGGTAGAGATTTTGCTGCTGGGTTGTTGCCCTCCTACGGACCCCTACACATCTCCTGGTGTACTTGCTTATCTCCTGGTAGGACCTCCAGCCTCTGGACACTACGCTGACAGACACAGCAAACCTTCTTGCCACAGCTTGCATTGATGTGCCATCCTGGATGAGCTGCACTACCTGAGCCACTTGTGTGGGTTGTAGAGTCAGTCTCATGCTACCACAAGTGTGAAAACACAACCAACATTCAAAAGTGACCAAAACATCAGCCAGAAAACATTGGTACTGAGATGTGGTCTGTGGTCCCCACCTGCCGAACCACTCCTTTATTGAGTGTGTCTTGATAATTGCCAATAATTTCCATCTTCTGTCTTTTCCATTTGCACATCAGCATGTAAAATTGATTGTCAAACAGTGTTGCTTCCTAAGTGGACAGCTTGATTTCACTGAAATCTGATTTACTTGGAGTTATATTCTGTTGTTTAAGTGTTCCCTTTATTTTTTTAAGCAGTGTACATTATATATATTATGTATATACAGTATACATCCTCATGGATGATATATATGTATCACTGACATATTATATATATATATATATATATATTTATTTGTGTATTCTATGTCTATATATCCAGTGTTTTGTGAAGAGAGTACTGTCACAGTAAATAAACTAGTCACAAATGTTCTGTTAACCACAGATAGTTATGTCCCTGACTATTCTTTTTATTTCGTCAGATCTAAATTATTGTTTCATGTTCAATGTTCAATTTATTGGAATCAAACATGCCTTAAACTGAATAAATCAAGGTTGTCAAAATATATGAACTCCATTACTATACGCAGTATAAAATCCTTAGTCTTGTATCTATTAATATTCCCTGACAAACAATCTAACTTCTCAAGTACAGTGTATCATAGTGTAGTATAAAGCATTTCATTGTCTTATGTTTCTTGAACTGGCCATAGTAAGTGTTAATGAGCAGCTTGTAGCCAGAGAATAAAAAGGCAGCCTTTTGTTTTACTGTTACAATGCAGTGCAATACATCACTACGCTGCTAAACTGATCCTGTCCTTTCATCGGCCAAATATTAGCATAGAAAAGTTTATTACGTGAATAAATCAAAACATTTAGAGACGGCTTGTGCATTCTGCCTGGAGTAGATTGCAGTCATTACTCTCTCACTGCGCTTATGCTCAGGAAGGCAGAGATGAGATTTGATTATGTCGGAGCTGAAACAGGACCCAGAGGCAAAACACAGCAAGTGGTAAGGGAGATGATCCAGCAATCACCAAGAAGGCTAAAGCCCTCGTGTGCCTTTAGGGGTAAAAAGGAGGATCGAAATTGGAAAAATCATTCCCATAGGAAATGTGGCAACAAAGTGTCAGAGGAAATAATAAGGCTGATGCATCCCTATTTCATGATGTGATGAGAAGACCAAATCCATTCTGCATTTATGCACATCCGTTACTGTCCTCTTATATGTGGGCAGAGGAGTAGTGGTTGATTATTGCAAATAGTAGTTGCACCCTGCTTGATTAAAAATAAAAATTATTTGCATTTATATTGGTAATATTCATTTGAGTCAGCAACTAATGTATTCCGATGAACTAACACCTAAGCTTCATTACTTTGCTTTTAAATGTAATGCATATCGGGCAAGATGTACATAAATAAACACTACAAACATTTTGTGATGTGTATTATATATTGTGTGTAAAACAGAGATAAAAGCATAAAGGAAATCATGATGTAACAATAAACAATCAATGAAACATAAGTGCATATTTCATGGCAGCTTTTTAACCAATACTTAAAAGACTTAATTTTAAATGTGAAAATATCTTTCATGGAAGCAGAAAATTCCTTTAGAGAAAGACATAATAGAATTTATTTATTTACTAGATGGAAGCCCGATGCTATTGCATTGGGAAGGCGGTAATATCATGATAGGGGCAGGCTTTGCAGCATTGAGAATCTCTCCCCATGTGCTCACCCACCTATCTACTCTCTTTTCCCCATGTGCTGACTTCTCCCATCTGTGCTCCTCTCTTCTTTGACCTGTCTACCCCATGTGCTATCCCCCTTGTCTGCTGTCTCTCTCCTTCCTGTGCTATGTTCTCCCCTCATGTGCTGTCCCGTTTGAGCTGTGTCCCCCCTGTGCTCTCTCACCCCTGTGTCTGACCGTGTACAGAGCATACCACAGCTCCTGCGCAGGGGAAGAAGCAAAAGACAATACTGACATTACATATAAAAAATCGGTCCAATTTTGATGGCCGAGAATTGCAGTAATGTTTCGTGAACAGTGATCCGTATGTAATCTGTTTGCAATGCGAGGATGCGATTTCCTCGCATCTAAGTATCCGTGTGATATACTTATGGCATCCGTATGGCGGGATTTTATCGCAGCCTTCCAAAATGGACATATAACGGTTTCTAGGCCTGAAATTCATAAAAATCACAATCAGCAACACTATTTATTGGCTCAACAACAGGTGACAGCCTCCAATCTTTGCATTAGAGTATGTGCTTGTGTTGTGGTATTTCTGCTTTATGTCAAACATGTCAGACAGACTTACTTTCAACATTACTGAGCGCGCTCTTTTACACTGGGTTATGTCTCGACATTTTGGGGAGCCATACCCAGTGATTGTGGATCCGAGGAGGCAGAGATGAATATGGGTACATCCATTTTTGAGACAATGGCTGACTAAATGCCATTTCCACCATCTGTATGCTTCTCTACACAGCCATTCTGACAAGTTCTTCAAATATTGTCAGATGAGAATGGCCACATTTGACATTCTGATGGAGATAGTGCGCCCTTGGATCACTTTTAAGGACACCAAGATGCGCAAGTGTATTTCCACAGAGGAGCGCCTTTTAGGCCGGGATCACACATGCGAGTAAATCGGCCGACACTCGCATGTGAAATCCAAGCTCTGGCGCCGGTACTCGGGAGTGGAGTGCACGGCTGCATGTAGTTCTATGTATTTATATGCAGCTGCGCGCTCCACTCCTAAGTGCCGGCGCCAGAGCTGGGATTTCACGTGCGAGTGTCGGCCGATTTACTCGCATGTGTGATCCTGGCCTTTCTTGCATTACAGTGTGTATTCATCCTCTATGTTGATGATGTATTCTCCTTGTTTTAAATGTAATGCTGTAATCCATTCAATTTTTTTTTGTTCCATGTTGCTTCATTATTTTAACTCCCACATTTGTCCTTTGACATTGTATGCTGCTTTTAATAAAAGCTTGTTAGCTATTGGGCCTAAATTTTATGAAGACCTAAACTTGTTTATGGCGGCATGGGTTTTAACCCCTTAACCCCCAAGGATGGTTTGCACATTAATGACCGGGCCAATTTTTACAATTCTGACCACTGTCTCTTTATGAGGTTAAAACTCTGGAACGCTTCAACTGATCTTCGCAATTCTGAGAATGTTTTCTCGAGACATATTGTACTTCATGATAGTGGTAAAATTTCTTCGATATGACTTGCGTTTATTTATGAAAAAAATGGAAATATGGCAAAAATTTTAAAATTTTGCAATTTTCAAACTTTGAATTTTTATTCCCTTAAAACAGAGAAATATGTCACACAAAATAGTTGCTAAATAACATTTCTCACATGTCTACTTTACATCAGCACAATTTTGGAACCAAAATTTTTTTTTGTTAGGAAGTTATAAGGGTTAAAAGTTGACCAGCGATTTCTCATTTTTACAACAAAATGTACAAAACCTTCTTTTTAGGGACCATCTCACATTTAAAATCACTTTGAGGGGTCTATATAGCAGAAAATACCCAAAAGTGACACCATTCTAAAAACTGCACCCCTCAAGGTACTCAAAACGACATTCAAGAAGTTTATTAACCCTTCAGGTGCTTCACAGGAGCTGAAGCAACATGGCAGGAAAAAATGAATATTTAACTTTTTAGTCACAAAAATTATCTTTTACAAACAATTTTTTAATTTTAACAAGGGTAAAAGGAGAAAATGTACAGATAAAGTTGTTGTGCAATTTCTCCTGAGTATGGCGATATCCCATATGTGGGGGAAAACCACTGTCTGGGCGCACGGCAGGGCTCGGTAGGGAAGGAGCGCCGTTTCACTTTTTCAAACCAAAATTGGCTGGAATTGAGATTGGACGCCATGTTGCATTTGGAGAGCCCCTGATGTGCCAAAACAGTGGAAACCCCCACAAGTGACACCATTTTGGAAACAAGACCCCCTAAGGAGCTTATCTAGATCTGTGGTGAGCATTTTGAACCCCCAAGTGTTTCACTAAAGTTTATAATGCCTTAGTGTGAAAAAAAAATGAAATTTCCACAAAAATGATTTTTTTAGTCCCCAATCTTTGATTTTTCCCAGGGAAACTGGACCCCAAAAGTTCTTGTCCAATTTTTTCTGAGTACGCTGATACCGCATATGTTGGGGGAGGGGAACTGTTTGGGCGCACGGCAGGGCTTGGAAAGGAAGTAATGACGTTTTGGAATGCAGACTTTGGGTGTCATGTTCAGTTTGCAGAGCCCCTGATGTGCCTAAACAGTGGAAACCCCTAATAGTGACCACATTTTGGAAACTAGACCCAATAAGGAAAATATCTAGATCTGTGGTGAACACTTTGAACCCCCAAGTGCTTCACAGAAGTTTATAATGCCCGGGCTTGAAAATAAAAAATCCTATTTTTTTCCCGCAAAAAAAATTTTTAGTCACCAATTTTTATTTTCTCAAGGGTAACAGGAGAAATTGGACCGCAAAAGTTTTTGTCCAATTTGCCCTGAGTACGCTGATACCCCATATGTGAGGGGGAACCACTGTTTGGGCGCACGGCAGAGCTCGGAAGGGAAGGAGCGCCATTTGACTTTTTCAAACCAAAATTGGCTGGAATCGAGATTAGACGCCATGTCGCCTTTGGATAGCAACTGATGTGCCTAAACAGTGGAAATCCCCCACAAGTGACCCCATTTTGGAAACTATACCCCTAAAGGAACTTATCTAGATGTGTGGTGAGCACTTTGAGCCCCAAAGTGCTTCACAGAAGTTTATAATACCTGGGCGTGAAAATAAAAAAATCATATTTTTTCCACAAACATGATCTTTTAGTCCCCAGTTTTTTATTTTCCCAAGGGTAACAGGAGAAGTTGGATGCCAAAAGTTGTTGTTCAATTTGTCCTAAGTATGCTGATTCCCTATATGTGGGAGAAAACTACTGTATGGGCACACTTCGGGGCTCAGAAGGGAAGTAGTGACGTTTTGCATTGCAGACTTTGATGGAATAGTCTGCGGGCATCATGTCGTGTTTGGAGAGCCCCTGATGTGCCTAAACAGTGGAAACCCCCACAAGTGACCCCATTTCGGAAACTAGACCCCCCAAGGAACTTATCTAGATGTGTAGTGAGAATTTTGAACCCCCAAGTGCTTCACAGAAGTTTATAACGTAGAGCCATAAAAATAAAAAATCATATTTTTTTCCACAAAAATGATATTTTTGCCTCCATGTTATTATTTTATTAATGGTAACAGAAGAAATTAAACCCCAATAGTTATTGTTCAATTTGTCCTGAGTACGCTGATACCCCATATGTGGGGGCAAACTACTGTTTGAGTGCAAGGCAGAGCTCAGAAGGGAAGGAGCACCGTTTGACGTTTTCAACGCAGAATTGGTAGGAATTGAGATCAGACTCCATGTCGCGTTTGGAGAGTCCCTGATGTGCCTAAACTGTGGAAACCCCACAATTCTAACTCCAACCCTAACCCCAACACACCCCTAACCATAATCCCAATCCTAACCACAAACCTAACCTTAACACACCCCTGACCCTATTCCCAACCCTAACCCTAACTTTAGCCCCAACCCTAACCCTAACCCTTATGGTAAAATGGAAATAAATACATTTTTTAAATTTTATTTTTTTCCCTAACTAAGGGGGTGATAAAGGGGGGTTTGTTTTTTTCCCTAACTAAGGGGGTGATAAAGGGGGGTTTGTTTTACTATTTATAGCGGGTTTTTATGTTTGGCAGCTGTCACATGCTAAAAGACGCTTTTTATTGCAAAAAAATTTTTTTGCATCTCTACATTTTGAGAGCTATAATTTTACCATATTTTGGCCCACAGAGTCATCTGAGGTCTTATTTTTTGCAGGACGAGTTGGCGTTTTTACTGGTACCATTTTTGGGCACATGACTTTTTTGATCACTTTTTATTACGATTTTTTGGAGGCAGAATGAACAAAAACCAGCAATTCATGAATTTCTTTTGGGGGGGTGTTTATACCATTCCGCGTGTGGTAAAATTGATAAAGCGGTTTTATTCTTTGGGTCAGTAGATTATGGCGATACCTCATTTATATCTTTTTTTATGTTTTGGCGCTTTTACACTGTGTGTAGAATTATTAGGCGAGTTGTATTTGAGAGGATTCTTTTTATTATTGAACAACGATGATCTCAATCAACCCAAAAGACTCATAAATATCAAAGCTTAATATTTTTGGAAGTTGGAGTGTTTTTTTTTTTTAGATTTGGCTATCTTAGGAGGATATCTGTTTGTGCATGTAACTATTATTGTGCAGAATTATTAGGCAACTTAATAAAAACCTAATATATACCCATCTCACTTGTTTATTTTCACCAGGTAAACCAATATAACAACACAAAATTTAGAAATAAACATTTCTGACATTCAAAAACAAACATAAAAGATCAGTGACCAATATAGCCACCTTTCTTTAGGATGACACTCAAAAGCTTTCCATCCATAGATTCTGTCAGTTGCTTGATCTGTTTACGATCAACATTGCGTGCAGCAGCCACCACAGCCTCCCAGACACTGTTCCGAGAGGTGGACTGTTTTCCCTCCCTGTAGATCTTACATTTTATGAGGGAGCACAGGTTCTCTATGGGGTTCAGATCTGGTGAACAAGGGGGTCATGTCATTATTTTTTCTTCTTTTAGACCTTTACTGGCCAGTCATGCTGTGGAGTATTTGGATGCATGTGATGGAGCATTGTCCTGCATGAAAATCATGTTTTTCTTGAACAATACCGACTTCTTCCTGTACCACAGCTTGAAGAAGGTGTCTTCCAGAAACTGGCAGTAGGTCTGGGAGTTGAGCTTCACTCAATCCTCAACCCGAAAATGTCCCACAAGTTCATCTTTGATGATAACAGCCCATACCAGTACCCCATCTCCACATTGCTGGCGTCTGAGTCAGAGTGGAGCTCTCTGCCCTTTACTGATCCAGCCTTGGGCCCATCCATCTGGCCCATCAAGAGTAACTCTCATTTCATCAGTCCATAAAACCTTAGAAAAATCAGGCTTAAGATATTTCTTGGCCCAGTCTTGACATTTTATCTTATGTTTCTTGTTCAAAGGTGGTCGTTTTTCAGCCTTCCTTACCTTGGCCATGTCCCTGAGTATGGCACACCTTGTGCTTTTTGATACTCCAGTAACATTGCAGCTCTGAAATATTGCAAATCAGGTGGCAAATGGCATCTTGGCAGCTTCACGCTTGATTTTCATCAAGTCATAGGCAGTTATTTTGCGCCTTTTTTATCAACACGCTTTTTGCGACCCTGTTGTCAATTTGCCATGAAAAGCTTGATTGTTCGTGATCACGCTTCAAAAGTTTGACAATTTCCAGACTGCTGCATCCCTCTGCAAGACATCTCACAATTTTTTACTTTTCAGAGTCCATCAAATCTCTCTTCTGACTCATTTTGCCAAAGGAAAGGAAGTTGCCTAATAATTAAGCACACCTTATATAGGGTGTTGATGTCATTAGACCACGCCCCTCCTCATTACAGAGATGCAAATCACTTGATTTACATAATTGGCAGTTGGCTTTCAAGCCTATACAGCTTGGAGTAGGACAACATGTATAAGAAGGATGATGTGATCAAAATACTCATTTGCCTAATAATTCTGCACACAGTGAATACAATAAAAACAATAATACATTAAAAATAATTGTTTTTGCATCACTTTATTCTGCAAACTATAACTTTTTTATTTTTTCGCTGATGACGCTGTATGGCAGCTTGTTTTTTGGGGGACAAGATGATGTTTTCAGCGGTACCATGCTTATTTATATCCATCTTTTTGATCGCGTGTTATTCCACTTTTGTTCGGAGGTATGATGATAAATCATTTTTCTTCACCTTGTTTTTTTTTTCAAGGGGTTCACTAAAGGGGTTAACTAGTGGGACAGTTTTATAGGGCGGGTCGTTATGGACGCGGCGATACCAAATATGTGTCCTTTTAATTGTTGTGTTGTTTTTTTTTACATTAAAGTTATGAATTTACTGGGGAATATATTTTTTTTAGTAATTTGTTTTTAAACATGTGATTTTTATTTTTTTTACATTTTTTCTTTGTGCCAGTGTGGGGCATCACTGTATAAGGTCAGATCGTCGGTCTGACAGTTTGTGCAACACTCTGTCAGACCAGCGATCTGACAGACAATGCTGCAGGCTTTCTCAGCGCCTGCTCTCAGCAGGCACTGAGGAAGCCGCCTCCCTGCAGGACCCGGAAGGACCCCACGGCCATCTTGGATCCGGGTTCCTGCAGGGAGGATGTGATTGCGCTGTTCTGAGGGTCTCAGGGAAGCACGCTGGGAGCCCCTTCCCTGACCGATGCTTCCCTGTGCCCCTGGTACACTGCGATCATCTTTGATCGCAGTATGCCAGGGGTTAAAGTTCCGGGAGCGATCTGTGACCGCTCCTGGCACATAGTGCCCTGTGTCAGCAGTGATTATCAGCTGATCGGCATGTGACGTACTATCCCGTGTTTGGGAATTAAGTCCCAGGGCACATAGACTGGATAGTATGTCCAATGACAGAAAGGGGTTAATTGGTTTAATGTTGTATCATCCCTTATAGATTCCTTTCCACTTACCTTTCCTATGCGGCACTGCATCTGGAGTTCTGTATTGGAAAATCCACCATCTCAGGCATTGTACGCTCTACGTCCTCGGAAATATGGTCCTGACTCCATCAATCGGTCGTGCCTGAGCCAAAAATGGAAGACTTGTTGCGTATAGCCTGTGGGTTGAGAAAACGTGCCAGTTTCCCAACTGTATTGGCGCACTGGATGGCAAGCACATCCGTGTGCGTAAGCCGCCTAACTCAGGGTCCCAATATTTTAATTATAAGCAGTTTTTTTCTGTCGTGCTGTCGGCCCTGGTCGACAGTGACTACAAGCTTAAAATTGTAGATATTGGGGCCTATGGAAGAACTGGAGACACCAGAGTCTTCAATTCTTCCATTATGGGTTTGCGGCTGCGCAATAATGATTTGGACATCCCACCCCCACGTCAGCTACCAGGGTCCACTATGGAAACAATGCCTTATGTGATGGTTGCAGATGAGGCCTTTCAACTAACACGCAACCTCATGAGACCCTGTCCAAGTAGAGCCATGGACCACTGGTGCATAATATTTAATTTCCGCCTATCCTGTGCACGACGACTGGTGGAGTGTGCCTTCGACATTCTTTGTGCCGAATGGTGGGTCCTGCAGTCAGCCATTCATCTTAGTGAAGGAAATTTGAATGAGGTGATTAAATCCATGACTGTTCCTCATATGATGGTGGTGAAGTTGAGTTGCCAAATATTGTCAGGCTTATTATTACACATGTAATTCATCCACGTCATCAGCCCTCTGGACTAAAAATGCGGGATGTGTTTTCAAATTATTTTGTTTCACCAGAGGGATCTACTCCATGGCAAGACAATGTAGTTTCTATGTTGTGATTTTTCATTTTATGGTTGTTAAAAATGAAGTAACGTTAAAGTTTGCAGTGGTGTTTTGTTTGTGCAATAATGTATGAAATAGGTAAAGCAACACATTACCTAGCATGTCATAACATCATCAAATATTGCAAAAAAAGTGGGGAGACAAAAGAGCGCAATAGGGTCTTATCCACGTTACACAGGAGAGAAGATAACATAAAATTTGCTCACCTGATTAGCATGAGAAAAGAGCATATAGATAAGTGACACATCATTGGAATCAAGGTCTCTGTTTATACATTATGCTGCTCGCAGATTGGGTGACAAAAACCTTGTGACAGATTACCTATGACAAACCAATCAGGAAAGTCAAAGGGGTTGGCCAGTCCTTTTCACATGAACTAACCACCATAGATAAGCTCATTTGCATATACTGTATCTTGCTTTCCAACATTGGTCCATGGCCCAGGTGTTAAACGTTAGGGTTCTCCCACTGCACAGGATAGATCCCAAGAATTGTCTGGTGCTGTGGTCTCCCATTCAAGTCTGGCCACTAAAATTGCTGCTCAGCACAGACGTCGGTCCCAGCATCTTGCCCAGGCTTGTGGTATATGTTTGGTTACTACCAGCTCTTCAGGCAAGTCTATGATAACCAGTGATATGCAGGTGCAACCTTGCCCTCTGGAGTCTAAGTCCAGAGATCACCTCACTGAGCATGTCCGTGATGTGGCGTTTTAATATTGGTGGTCGGACGTTAGCTACTCTGGTGAGGTGGCAGTTCCGGATTGGCCCACGAGCGATGTCTCGGACGACTGGACATGAGTGTTTAGGGTGAGGCCTAGCGTATAAAAGGCTCTCAGCGGCGCATGTGGGCATGCTAGTGTCATTTATGTTTTCGCCTATGTGGGTGAATAAGCTACCGCTCTGTCTGCATATTTTCTGTGCCAGTCTGTGCTCATAGTCTGTACACGTCTGTATATGAGTTGGCAGACTCATAAAGAATTAACTTTTTTAACTCAAAAAATATATTTTTTTATCTCCCAAATACCATATTTTCGCCATATGGCATATTGGCCATATCAAAGTTGGCCTATATTGCATGTAAAGGCACTGCCACAATTAGCGATCGCACTAGCGATCACGACAACGACTTAACCTGGCGAGATCATTGGTGCGATCGCTATGTGATCGCTAGTTAGATTCCAAACACAACTCATCGGCGATCTGTGATTCCAAACACATCTCATCAGTGATCTGTATAACGACCTCTGCGGTCATTTGGAAAACCTAGTCCCACCTGCGATGCTAGTGAAGTCGTTCATAAAGGGTGTCACACTCAGCGATTCAGGCTCACCAGCGGGACACCAACGACCAAAAAACGGCTCAGAATGTTCATAAGCGATCAACGACATCTCAGCAGGGGCCACATCGCTGTTACGTCACACACAGTTAAGTCGCTAACGAGATCGCTACTGCGTCATAAATGGTGACGCAGTAGCGATCTCGTTAGCGATCTCGCTTGTGATCTCGCTTAGTGTGGCATACCCTTAATCAACAAGAAAAAAAAATTAACAAAACAAACAAAATAAAAAAAAAACCTACAAGTTATGGTAGGTTGGGGGTGGTGATGGCAGGAGTCCTGCTTGTGTGGTTTGCCTTGCTTGTTGGCCAACCTCAATGTCATCCAGTGTGATGCCAGATGCAGAGGCAGGATGGTGAACCATGGCAGGCTTTAGTTGGGGATTATAGTAGGGTAAGACGGTATGGTGGTGGGTACTCCAGGCTAGAAGTGTGCCCAAATGGGTCATACCCCTCAATATGTCCATGTCAACCATATTCATGTTGGGACCAGCCTCCCACAATGGGTCTAATAAAGTGGCCATATTAGGCAGGTGCAGTATGCTTTAAAAATTGGACCTGTGGAGGTCGATGTTGAGTTGGGGCGGGCTGTGGCTGAGGTGTAGGCATCCCGGGAGGAGGTCGCTCAGAAACTGATTGAGCCAGCACTTCTGGTAGTCCCGGCATTTGCAGTTGGTTATTGCTAGAAAGCTGCCACCTTTCCAAAAAAATCAAATACTGGGTTGGAATATTGGGTGGTATGCAGGTGTTAATCAATATCTGGATTGCCCCTCTGGCACGCAGCCTCACCTAACGGGAAATTGGCCTAAGGTACCGTGCCAGACTGAGGGCAAAAGCTTCCTCACTATTATTATTTGCAGTCCTGGCCAAATAGTCCAACACTCCACTATCCACGTGCCTCCTGGTGCCTGTAGATGGTATCTCTCTCCTGCGTCAGGCACGGCGTGTGATAGCTGCAGCCTGGGGAGAGGTATCCAGAGCCAAGGTGGGGCTTCTACTATTGCCCTGGTCCTCTGGATTAGCGTCCTGTGTTGCACATGCCGATGGTTTTGGTGGTGGTTGGGTGCATCTTGAAGGTGCTGAAGATGGACCAGCCACTTCTTCACCTTCCCCCACTGGATCTATAGGTACCTTAGAGTCGGAAGCTGTCTCCCTCCCTGTAAGGTTTGTTTGACTCAGTGCTGTTTAAAAAAAAAAAACATGTTAAGAATTTAGCCTAAAAGCAAAATTCAGCCGGTCAAAGTAAATATATTTGCGATTAGTGGGTGTTGCATCACCACTCCTGGACTGCTGCTGTTTTGGTCCCTACAGCTGCGCGACCTTCTGCTGTATTGGTCCCTACAGCTGCTCGACCTTCTTGTGATATCAGTCACTGCAACGTAAAGCAAAACAAGTTTTAATATTCAAAAAATGTGTTTGTATTGCAAAATGTATTTAACATTGTACTGTGGCCTGCTACTTGGCAAGTGTTAAGTGTAAAGTAGGCCGCATATTCAGCATAAAATATACCATATAATGATTTCGTGTTAGTTTGGTAACACGTGTTCCTTTTATTAAAAATACTTTTTAATGAATGTACTTACTAATTTGCTGCTGGGCCTCATGAGGTCTTTCCTCATAGTCGGGGAACATCTGCCTGCATATTATCCTCCATGCTGCCTCCTTACGTGCCTGGTCTGCGTAGTGTGCATCCGTTGATCCCACAGTTCTGGCCTCTCTTGCACCAGAACTATGAGCATCTCCATGTTAATATGCATGGCCATGATGCTGGAATCCGTGGAGGCATGCTTCCTGGATCGCAAGGGAAATATGCATACCAAAGCTTCTTTACAATGCCTGATTCAATTTCCTTTTACCTGGAGAATGCTTGCGTATTTCTCGCAAGTCACACTGATGGTCCATGTGGTGTCCATTTTTTTCTCGCACCCAAAGACTTGCATTGGCGAGTCTCGTCCGATATGTGGTGCAAATCGCAGCATGCTGTGATTTCACTCACACGTATAATACGAGAAAAAAATGGATGATGGGAGCTGCCCCGTAGGTTAACAGAGGGCCGAGTGCTATGCGATTTTTCTCGCGTAGCACTCGTCCATATTTCTCTCTACTAGACGCCAGCCTTAGTCTGTATATTGCAGTCTGAAAAGCTCTATTAAAAAACATTTTTACTGTCAGTATGTTATTTGATTTTATCTATCTCGGAAAGCACACATCTGTAGAATACGCTTCACCTGAATGAGCTTCGAAACATAAAAAATGTTGCAGTTTTTGTAACTTAAGTATATGAATATATACAGCACTGTGTAAAAGTTTTAGGCATGTGTCGAAAAATGCTGCAAAGTAAGAATGCTTTGAAAAACAGAAGTGTTAATAGTTTATTTTTATCACTTAACAAAATGCAAAGTGAGAGAACTAAGGAGAAATCTAAATCAAATCAATATTTGAAGTGTCCACTAGTGTTGAGCGATATTGCTCGATATCTAAAAATATTGTATCGAAATTGTATCGCCGATAGCACTAAATATCGTCGATATCCGATTCTGATTGCGGAAGTCCAATGTAAGTCTATGGGAACAAAATATCGAAATTAAAAAAAAACATTCTTGCCTTGTTGGTTAATTGTACATGAAGGAAAACAACAAAGACTAATGTAGAATGTATTGGGGGAGGTTGAGGAGACAATAAAGGCATACATGTTTAACCCAATGCATTGGAATAGCATTAATATATTTTTTTTGGGAAATACGTTTGGATTGACTAACAAATTGACAATGTTGTTAACCTTTTTTCTATTTTGGCAAATATGTATGTTTCACAACTTCCATGCTCTTCACCTTTTTAACTTTTGCCAGTGCCACACTTTCTCCTTCATAATCTTCAGCAGCAGCATCATCTTTCTCATCAAATTATTCTTCATCTTCACCTTCTTAATCTTCTTCTTAAACTTCTTGCTATTCATGTTTTTGTTTACATTACTCATATTGTTATTATTAAACTAATTAATCTTCTTCATATTCAAATTCTTCATCTTCTTCCTCTTCATCTTCTTCATCATATTCTTATTTGTGACAGAGATTCCTGTACTTGTAATCTGTAAAAGTATGAATTGTTCATCCTTCCGTTCTTGCTGTCACAAAAGATTTAAATTACAACAGTATTTGTCCGTGTTCAGTTTAGCCTGCAGCAGCAGGCATTTTCCAGGGCACCACGAGGAGGAACGGACTCACCCCCATACACTGCTTAGTCTTCTTCTGCTTAGAATTTAGAGCATATATTTTGCTCTTCATTTTGGTCTTATACTTCATGTTCTTCTGTTTTTTGATCTTTTGCTTATTGTTCTTCTGTCTCTTGTTCTGTATCTTGTAGTTTGTCTTAACCTTCTTTGTCCTGTTGGTGATCTTCTTCTGGGTAATCTTTTATTTTTTCTTTGTGATGGTGTTCAGGCTGGTTGGCTTCATGCTCGTCGTCCTTGTTGTCGTCATCTTCTTCTGGGTGGTCTTTAATGTCGTCTAATTTCCGAGAAACAGCTGACGTTACTGGAACCCTGACGGGTATCAGATGGAGCAAGAGACAATGGAAGTAACGAGGACCAGCTGACTGTGCTGGACCCCGGACGGGTAGCAGAAGGAAAAGAGGCAATGTCACAACCGAGTACCAGCTGACGTTACTGTGACACGGTTACTAAGCAGGAGGTACCTGTGCTCCAAAGCACTACCAAGGACCAGCAGACGTTGCTGGAACTCGGATACGGAGATGGAGGCACCTAGGCCAAAGGCACTGGGGAGAACCACTTGACGGTACTGGACCCCGGACGGGTAGCAGAAGGAAAAGAGGCAATGTCACAACCGAGTACCAGCTGACGTTACTGTGACACGGTTACTAAGCAGGAGGTACCTGTGCTCCAAAGCACTACCAAGGACCAGCAGACGTTGCTGGAACTCGGATACGGAGATGGAGGCACCTAGGCCAAAGGCACTGGGGAGAACCACTTGATGGTACTGGACCCCGGACGGGTAGCAGAAGGAAAAGAGGCAATGTCACAACCGAGTACCAGCTGACGTTACTGTGACACGGTTACTAAGCAGGAGGTACCTGTGCTCCAAAGCACTACCAAGGACCAGCAGACGTTGCTGGAACTCGGATACGGAGATGGAGGCACCTAGGCCAAAGGCACTGGGGAGAACCACTTGACGGTACTGGACCCCGGACGGGTAGCAGAAGGAAAAGAGGCAATGTCACAACCGAGTACCAGCTGACGTTACTGTGACACGGTTACTAAGCAGGAGGTACCTGTGCTCCAAAGCACTACCAAGGACCAGCAGACGTTGCTGGAACTCGGATACGGAGATGGAGGCACCTAGGCCAAAGGACCCCGGACGGGTAGAAGAACGCACCCATGAAAATGTAAGTTGATAGGACGCAAGCCGTCCGCAGTTACCGAATCACACAGTCCTACAGTGGGTGCTTATCCTATTGTCACAATGGAAACCGCCTTTATTTACATATCCCACAGCACACATAGGAATCACCTAAACTGCAGGCACCATAGAGTCGGCTAACCCGAATGCAACACGACAGCACAACTTATTGGAGGATAATTGACGTTCACACTGCCAGGAAACAGCTGTCGTGCTGTAACCAGGCTGGCCAGGAGTCAGTACCCCTGCCAATTACTTACGAGCAACAAATGGCGGTGTTGTAGCCCAGGGAGTACAGTTCAGGTGGTAGAAAGATGAACATAACAGGAGACATGGAAAACGTTGCCAAACAGTTATTTAATCTTAAAACGGACAGGCAAATTCAGGTGAGATCCATGCCTTGTTCATTTCCAGAAAAGTAAGCCGGTCTACATTCTCTGAGGATAGTCGCATGCGACGGTCTGTTACTACACCACCTGCAGCACTAAAGACACGCTCAGATAATACACTGGCAGCAGGGCAAGCCAGCACCTCCAATGCATACTGGCTAAGCTCTGGCCATGTATCCAACTTAGAGACCCAAAATTTGAAAGGGGAAGAGGCATCTGGGAGTACACTTAGAGGGAAAGCCAAGTAGTCTGTCACCATCTTACGGAAACGTTTCTTCCTGGTGACTGGAGCCGTCTCGGATGGTGTAGACCTTGCTGGCGCTGTCACAAAACTTTGCCACATTTTGTAACATACAGTTCTTGCCCTGTGCAGAGGCGCTGCTTCTGATCCCTCTTGTTGTAGAGGTGTCTACACTGCCTCGACGCACAGAGCTGCTTTGTAAATCAGTAGCAGCAGCAGCAGCTCTCTCGGCTGGAATGTACAACAGTATGGATTGCACCAGTGTGCCTTGGTACTCCTGCATTTTACGGTCCCGGTTCACCGGTGTGATGAGGGTTTGTAAGTTGTCCCGGTAGCGAGGGTCTAGGAGGGTGTACACCCAATAATCTGACGTGCTGAGAATGTGGGCGATGCGGCGGTCGTTTCTCAGGCACTGAAGCATGAAATCAACCATGTGCTGCAGACTCCCAACTGGCCAACAAAGGCTGTCCTCTGGAAGAGGCGTCATCTCTGTCTCCTCTGCATCACCCCACCCTCGCTCTACATACTGACTAGAGCGTTGTGTACCTCCCTCTGTAGGGATTCTTCCTCCTCCATTGACTCCTCCTCCTCCTCCTCATCCTCCTCACAAAGTGAGCCCTGCCCAGCCCTTTGTGAGGAACCACGTTGCGCTGACTGTCCTGAAGGTAATTGAATTTGTGACTCCTCATCCTCCACCTCTTTCAAAACCTCTTCCTTTAGTGCTTTCAGTGATTTCTGAAGCAGGCAGATAAGGGGTACAGTCATGCTGACTAGTGCATCATCTGCACTCGCCATCCGCGTTGAGACATCAAACGCATGCAAAACGTCGCAGATGTCGTTCATAGAGGCCCACTCAGTAGTGGTGAAGTGTGAACGGCGCAAATTGCGAGTTGATTGCGCCTGTTGCAGCTGATACTCCATTACTGCTGGCTGCTGCTCACACAACCGCTCCAACATATGTAACGTGGAATTCCACCTGGTGGGTACGTCACATATGATGCGATGTTCAGGAAGGCGAAATCTGACTTGCAGAGCTGTAATGCGCGATCTGGCCATGCTGGAACGTCGCAAGTGAGCGTACTCTAGGCGGACCTTGTGCAGCAGTGCATCAAGATCCGGATAGTCCCTCAAAAAACTCTGCACGACCAAGTTGAGCACATGTGCCAGACATGGTATGTGAGTGAGGTTGCCAAGGCCCAGAGCTGCCACCAGATTTCGGCCATTGTCACACACTACCAAGCCTGGCTGGAGATTAGCTGACAAAAACCACACATCGCTCTCCTGCTTGATGGCATGCCAGAGCTCCTGCGCTGTGTGACTTCGATTCCCCATGGGAATTAATTTCAGTACGGCCTGTTGACGTTTGGCCACGGCTGTGCTCATATCGGTCGCAACAGGTAAGCGTTCACGGGTCCATGTGGAGGTATACCGTGACGGCTCGTGCAGCGATGATTCTGAGGAACTGGAGTAGGAGGAGGAATCAATGTGCACAGACTGGATTCCTGCAATCCTTGGAGTTGGCAGAACACGTACAGCGCCACTGGCAAGATCTGTACCCGGCTCCACAACATTGACCCAATGGGCAGTGAGGGAAAGGTATCGTCCCTGGCCATGGGTACTGGTCCACGCATCGGTGGTCAGGTGGACCCTGCTACTGACGCAGTTTAGTAGCGCATGTTTAATGTTTCCCTCGACATGTTTTTGCAGAGCAGGGACAGCTTGCCTGCTGAAATAAAATCGGCTTGGCACATTATATTGTGGGACTGCCAATGCCATAAAGTTCCTGAAACTGTCAGTCTCCACCAGCCTGAATGACAGCATTTCAAGGGACAGGAGTTTTGCAAGGCCAGCATTCAGAGCCTGTGCTCGTGGATGGTTTGCCGAGTATGGCCGTCTTTTATCCCATGCCTGTGTTACCGATGGCTGTTTTTTGTTCTGGGAGTGTGACGATGACTGTGAACTTGCTGCAGTGGGTGGAATAACAGTTTCTCTATGGACAACAGTGACCGAGGTTCTTCCATGGAGATCCTGTGAGGAAGCCGAAACAGGTGTGTGAGAGCTGGAGGTAGAGGCTCGAACATGACCTAAAGATGTAGGTGCTGCTGTAGGTTGGCCTACATCTCCAGTGTTCAAGCAGCTGACAGCACTCGGGAGTTAGCACGGATGCACGTTCAGGCGTTCAAGGATCCAAATGAACAACAGTCCAACGAAAATAGGAACAGCATCCAATCCAAGTGAAGTATAACAGTCTTTATTCAGCCACCATAAATACGACGTTTCGGCCATTTAGGCCTTATCAAGTAAAATTACTTGATAAAGGCCATAAATGCCGAAACGTCGTATTTTATGGTGGCTGAATAAGACTGTATACTTTACCTAAAGATTGGTGCTGTTCCTATTTTTTCGTTACATCTCCAGTGTGTCTTTGGAACTCAGCTATGTGCTTTGTCCGTACATGTGTCCACATATTTGAGGTATTCAGGTTCCTGATATTTTTACCTCTTTTAACTTTTTGCTTACACAGCTTGCATTGAACATAGCAAATATCATGTACAAGTCTGTCAAAAAAGGACCACGCAGTGCAAGTCATGGGAGCGCCAATTTTGACATTTCTAAGAGAACTGCTCCCAACAGGTGCCAAACTGGAGGCTACAGGCAAGCGAGTCTGCAGCCTACCTCTCCCTCCTCTTTGTACCGTTGGGACAATCTCTTCCTCAGAGCTGCTCCCACCACCTTCCTGTTGCTCACGCCATGTTGGGTCTCGGACTTCATCATCTCCACTACCCTCTTCCAACACCTGCTGCTGCTGTTGGATGGTCTGGGCAGCACCATGCTCCACAAAACCTGGCACCTGAGTCTCATCATCATCATAAGATGCGTTCTGCGGTGTGCTGTCCATCGGCACTGGCTCACCCGCCTCTTCAGATTGAGAGAGACACAGCTGTTGCGCATCACTGCATACTCCCTCTTCTTCAAATTGCAGAATGCTGCTTGCCTGTGCCCGTGTTTGCGAGCCAACAGATTCTGAGAACAGAAGCAGAGACTCAGCTGGCTCCTGTACAGAACTCTCTGACTGCCTTGGCAATTTGACAGGCGGTGAACAGACAGATGGTTGCTCAACAGTGTTGTGTTCCTGAGAGGAGGTGGAAGGAATTGAAGTCGATGCATTGGCTGCCATCCAACCAACAACGGCTTCAATTTGTTCTTCCCGCAGCAGGGGGGCACGCCGAGCTCCTACCAAAGTGCGCATAAAGGAACGCTCACGGGGATAAATGGTGGATGCTGTGTCACTGAGGGCGGCAGCAGACACAGAATCCCCACGTCCTCTCCCTGCTGAAACTCCACGGCCACGACCACGTGCCTTACTCACTGACTTCTTCATCTTGGTAGATTGATAAAGAAAGTCAGAAAAGTTATAAGGCCTAAGTGTGGTTATTACGCAGAGACTGAAGTGAACACTGTAACACAACTGTTCACAATCTGTGAAATGCTACTCCTTTGTCTACTTCTATAGTGTTTGCAACCAATGTATTGTATACGGATGGAAGCGCGTCACACTAATAGATTATATTTTAAATGGAATGGAGCAGAACCAATTGGAGATAAATGAAAAGGATGAGGCACTGAGACACGCTCAGCAGAGTACAAGCAGCAGTGCTTGAACAAGTAACTGGAGCGTGATGTGCACTCAAAAAATAAAAAACACAGACTGAAGTGAACACTGAAACACAACTGTTCACAAACAATCTGTGAAAGGCTACTCCTTTGTCTACTTCTATAGGGTTTGAAACCAATGTATTGGATACGGATGGAAGCACGTCACACTAATAGTTAAATTGCATGGAGCTGCAAGAATTACACTGAAGGAAAAAAAAAATAGTCTGTGAGTGACATGTGCAGATGCCTACAGACAGCGTTGCATGCAGAGCAAACTGCAGCGTCACCTGCACTCACACACACCTTGCAGAGCTGTTAAAACAACACTGCAGGCAAAAGGAAGCTTTACACAGCGGTTGGTGCTAGCCTGCCTACAGCACAGTACACTAAATCGCAATCTCTAACTGTCCCTCAGAGTCAGCACAGCAGCGTTCTGTCCCTTACTGAATTCACAGCACAGTGACGCTAAAATGGCGGCGGCGCCTTTTATAGTGCATTCTGACATCATTTCAGCATCCAATCACAGCCATGCCATTAGTTAACATGACCGCAGCAGTACAGGATGTGCCCACACTTCTTAGGATTCCTCATTGGCTGACTAAAATCACATTGCCTCGCAAAGAATTATGGGAACTTCCGATTCCGGTATTCGATAAGACGAAAATATCGAAACGAATTATCGAAAGGCCGATAGAGCTAATATCGGCCGATAGCCGATATTTGCATTATCGTATCGCTCAACACTAGTGTCCACCCCTTGCCTTCAAAACAACAATTACTTTTAGGTACACTTGCACTTTTTTTAAGGAATTTGACAGGGAGGTTTTTCTTAGCATCTTGGAGAATTTACCTTAAGGGTATGCCACACTAAACAGCGTCGCTAACGAGATCGCTAAAATACATCACTATTTAGCGATCTCGTTCGTGACGCTAACGTGTGTGGCATGTAGCAACGACGTGGCCCCTGCTGTGATCTCGCTGATCGTTCACTAGAGTTCTGGACCGTATTTAGATCGTTGGCGTCCCGCTGGTGACGCTATATCGCTGTGTCTGGCACCTTTTGTGAGCGATGTGCGCTGTTTTTTACATCGCAATGACCGTTAAAGTCGTTAATGAGATCGCTAACCGCTTATGAGTCGTTAACGAGATCACTAAGTGTGGCAGCTACTAGCGACATTAAAACGATCACAAAAACGATCTCATTAGCTTGCGTCGTTATTGAGATCGCTAACGAGATCACTAAGTGTGGCAGTACCTTTAGACTTTCTGTGGATATAAGCTTACACAAATCTTTCTGTCTCTTCATGTAATCCCACATAGGCTTGATGGTGCGATCATGGCACTGTGGGGGCCATATCATCACCTTAACACTACAGATAGTTCTAAATTTGTAAAATTTTCTAATAAATCTGATTAAAATTGAGATTCAATAATTTTGATTGTAATTATATACCATGAATAGTGTTGAGCGATACTGCTCGATATCTAAAAATATCGGATCGGAATGGTATCGCCGATATCACTAAATATCGGCGATATCCGATTCCGATACCGGAAGTCCCATGTAAGTCTATGGGAACAAAATATCGCAACTAAAAAAAACCTTTATTTCCTTGTAAACACTAAATATACACACATAGAATACATATATATATATATATATACATGTCATTGTGACATATATATATACATATATGTATAGTTTATACACTTCTACATAGTAAAATATCCTCTGATTCAATTGCTGGGTAAAGCCTGCTTCTGTGAAAAGACAGAAGCACCCGACATGAAATGACACTTGGTGTGCATAGGGTTAACCATGTCTTTTCATGTCATTTGCAATCTGATTTGCACAAACAATTACATCAGTCTATGTGTGCCAAATTTCACACCTGTAGGGGTTAATTAAAGGTGTAAATTCGTTGTAAAAAACCAGACTTTTTTGCTACGAATTTACACCTTTAATTAACCCCTACAGGTGTGAAATTTTGCACACTGAAGGTACTGCCACACTAAACGTTCCCGCTAACGATCACGATAACGACGCTATCGTTGGCGAGATCGTTTTAAGGTCGCTAGTAGCTGCCATACTTGACGATCTCATTAACGACGCATCAGCGGTTAGCGATCTTTTTAACGACTTTGGCGGTCGTTGGGATGTGCCACACTGCATGTACTGTGAAAGATCACGACCTCGATAGGCGTGACTGAGCGCGACCTTTTGCACGCCCCTCGTCACAGATTGGTGTTCACTATGTGTGTCATAGATATTTATCACAGCTCTCCCGCTTTGTGATTGGATGACCGCGTCATAAAAGACGACGTATCAGCACTCCTCTCCATTGCTCTCGAGCAGAAGCGGTTCTTTCACCCAGTGTGTCCTGCTAGTCTTGGTAGCTACTGCGATCCGGTTTACGCCACTATTTCGGTTGCTACGTTCTACGTTGGAGTTTTTGCGATCGTCTGTGGTGTCCTCTGCGATCCAGTTGTGACGCTAGTTTCCCTATTTCTTTTTTCAGAATCACAAGTTTTGTAAGGTAGGTAATTTTTTTTGTCACATTTAATTTTTCTTTTGTCTTTAATTGTACCGATCCATTTTAGATCTCTCTGCTGTTGTTAACCATTGTTGTCCATCATGTTTTTCATTGTTTTGTTCAGGCACGCCCACCATTTTATGATCCCAGCTCTGTCTATGTTTACTCCTGCGTCGCCCACCACCACCATTTTATGATCCCAGCTCTGTTTACTCCTGCGTCGCCCACAACCACCATTTTGTGATCCCTGCTGTGTTCTATGTTGTAGGCTATGTAAGCATTTTATTTAACCATTCTGCTGTTCTCACATAATCATTTTTTTATTACAGATGGCTGATAAGCAGGAGTTTTTGCGTGATTTTATCGAGCTGTACCGCACAATGCCGTGCCTCTGGAAAATTAAGTCTGCAGATTATTGTAACCGGTTGAAAAAGAAGGACGCCTACCAAAAACTGGTGGAGCTCTGCAGGAGCCGTTACCCTGATGAACCTGCGGATGAGTCAACGGTTAAAAAACGGATTCAGGCCCTCCGCACGGTTTATAAAAAAGAGCTCAATAAAGTTATCAATTCAACCAAATCTGGAGCCGGGGCCGAAGAAGTTTATGTCCCCCAACTGTGGTACTTTGATCTGTTCGCTTTTACAAGGGACCAGGAAGTACCCAGAGAAGGGACATCAATTTCGGATCTAGACCCAGTGATCCAGCCGGACACCCCTGTCGTACATGTAAGTACCTTTGTATTACAACACATTTTAATGTACATGCCAAAGTGGACTTAAATTTAAAAAATATTATTGTGAAATGTAGATAAAATGGCAGAATATATCCCTTCATGTACTGATAATTTATCTAGCTCAACGGTTGAGGCCTATCCATTTACAAGTGTCGTTTTCACATTTTTGCTGTATATGGGTGTTATAGTGTGAAGATTAATTTCTTTGTCTTTGTGATTTACCATTTGTTTTTTGTTCATGCAGGACACAGAAGAGGCGGTCTCCACACCTCCAACTGAAGAAGACAGCATGCCGTTGATAGACGAAGTAGTCGAGCCACCATCATCTGTGCGGAGGCGGCTTTCACTTTCAGGAACGAAAAGGAAGGCTCCCACCTCGGCTCCCACCTCGGCTACTCCTGAATTGGTGGAAATTGCTAAAAAACTTCTTACAGCAGAAAAAGAAACTAAAATAACTGGCTTTGCATATTTTGCGAATGAGAGGCTCCCTACTCTGGATCCTGTTCAGCGGCTTCATGCTGAGAGACTGATGTTGAGGTACTGAATCAAGCGTCTTTTGGAAACCTGGACAACAGATATGTCGTGATGCCAAGACCGCAGCAGTACCCGGACTACTCATGGCCGCACAATCCTGTGCCGAACCCAGTTGGGATAAACCCAAACGCTGGTGCTCCCCCTTATTTTTATTCACCGCAGAGGCAGCGTGGTAATGGCAATGATCCATCTTACCAGCAGTTGTAGTTTTTAAAATGTTTTACTAAAGTTTTTTTTGGTTGTTTTTATATTTTACATTGATACCTTTTTTAATAAAAACTTATTTATCTAATGAATTGTGGTCTTTTCTTATGTGATGTCAACTATTAAAATGTTGTATTTTTATTACATCTACTTGTCACACATGGGGTCATGGGAATACTAGCTATCATAGGTGTTCCATCATAGGGAAAAAATGAAATGAAAAAAATATCAAAAATTAACATTTTTTTTTAAGGCCCCTGGTCACACTAGCGCTAAAACCTTATACTAAAAATAATACACCACACCTGCGTAGATGAACGTAAATATTAAATATATATTTATGTCATATATATATATTTTTTTTTTTTTTAAATAAAGATATAAAATTTAAATAAAAAAAAAACATAACAAAATAAAAAAATTATTAACTAATTATTAACAAAATCAAAAAAAAAATTCAAAAAAAAAAAAAATTAATGAGGGCCCCGGTGTCCAGCCGCTGCCCTCTCCAGCATCATCCCGTGTTGATGCAGAGCTCCCATCGCACTTTGCAGCTCTGCCACCGCAGTCTGCATCGCTGCCACAGTGCTGCACATTTTCGCATCAGCCGGCGGTGGGACACCAACAGGTCCTGGGCAGTCGGGATTTCTGTGGAGGAAAAGGTAACAGTTAATAGTGAATTCTGTTGCAACATCAACATGTACATGTTATGTTAATTAACACTTACGGTTGTCGTCAGACGACCCGCTCACTGCCCACCAGCAAACCTGTTGGTCCGCCGGCTAGGGAAACACAGAAAAAATTTTTTATATTACAACAGCCATTACACATAAGACCTTACAAAGTTCTCAAACATGTCTGACGTTTATATAATGTGCGTTAATTACCTGATGGGGAGCCTGCATCCGTGTGACGGGATGATGCTGGAGAGAAGGCAATGGAAGGTGAGGTGCTTGACCCCGACTGTGGAGGGGGGTTGCTGCCAGGGAAGGGGCTGAAGGGATGGAGAGGTGTGGTGAGGATGGTGGTGGAGGGGTAGCCGGAGATGGAGGTGGAGGGGTAGCCGGGGAAGGAGATGGAGGTGGAGGGGTAGCCGCAGCAGCTGGTGAAGGTGGTGCTGTAAATAAAATATACAATTCAGTCAAATAATCCTTCTACTAACCCCGTTACTGCCAGTACTTCCATCTATGCCTGTAAACACCCTCACGACTGGTACTCCCTTTACTGCCTGCCCTATCACTGTCGGTACTCCCATCACTGCGGGTGCATTGATATAGGTAGATAAGGCTACTTGCGTTTTTTGTCGCAGCGCATCTTGCGCTATCGGACGCATGCGCAATGTTCCCCTATCTTTAACATGGCGGGCGCAGGGTTTAGCGCTTGCACGCGTTCATGTGCGTTTGTCGTGCGCTGCGCATTTTCCCGGTGTGAACGCATACGCGCTAGACGCTACATGTTGCAATTTTTTTTCCGGTCAAAAAAAAAAAAAAGAGATGATTGAGACAGAGATGATAGAGCCAGAGATGATGGAGACAGATGATGGAGGCAGAGATGATGGAGGCAGAGATGATGGAGCCAGAGATGATGAGGCAGATGATGGAGCCAGAGATGATAGAGCCAGAGATGATGGAGACAGAGATGATAGAAATGTGACACATAGACAACGCATGCGCCAAAACAACCCAAAAGCATGCAAAAACGCATGAAATCGCAGACAAACGCTGGTTTTTTTTTGTCGAAATGCGCATGCTGATGCGACTAAATATCGCAGCGTTTATAAGCGTTTGCATGCGTTTTTTTAATGCGCTACTTGTGCGCTCGAAACGCATCGCTAAAAAATGCAAGTGTGAAAGTAGCCTACCCCACAAAACATAACCTATCCAGATACCCTCATCAATACTCACTCAGAGGCCTGCGGAGCTGGGCCCGGATGCTGGCGACCCTATCGCGTGAGCGGTATCGCAGGTCCGCCAGCTTCTTTCTGATTTGCGTTTTGTGCGCACCACATTATACCTCCTCTGCAGGCCCCGCTGGATCCTCTGCAGGCATAACCTTTTGTGGCGCATTGGATGTGCCACAGGTAGCCTGCAGTGGTAGTCCCAGAGGTCCGTCTTCTTAATCAGATAACGGACCTCTTCATCAGCCCATTTGGGCCCGCGCTGTCTCGCCGCCATTGCCGCCATCACAAACAACAGAGCATTGGGCGACGCCAGCGCCATGACGTCACAGCGTGCGCACGTTACGTGCGACCGCACCGCGACGCTAAACGGTTTTTGCGATTGAAAAGTAACCGCAGCAGCCATGCGGCAGAAGCACAGATATGAAATGCTGTTGCAATCGCAATACCACTGTTCCAAGGTAGGCGATCACAATGGCGTGTTATGTCTTTATGGCTGGGGATCGTGACAATCTTCTAGCAAATCACAAATGGCTTTTTGCATGTTTGCATATCTGTGTAGTTGCAGTGTCAAATAGCGATCACAATAACATCGCATATCTTGATGGCTGGGCTCGCTAATCCCCTTTGCAAGTCACAATGGCTTTTTGAATAGCGTGGGTAGTCAAATAGCGATCACAATAGCCTCGTATATTTTGATGGCTGGGGCTTGCTAATCCCCTTGCAAATCACAATGGCTTTTTGCAGATCTGTATGCATGTCTGTTTACTTGTGTGGTCACATTGCGATCACAATGACGTCGCATATCTGTGAATAGCTGATTCCCTGGTGAATGTTGACCTTTACCTCCCAAGAATTTTCAAATATATGTATAACAATTTTTTAACCTTTCATATATGACTATAATATATATATTATATATTTAAACTTTATAGATGCAGCTGTGGTGTATTATCTGTTATATATAATTATAATGTTTGAACACTAGTGAGACCATAGGCCCTTAAAATAATTGAAAATATTTGAAACTTTTTTCTTTATTTTTTGTAACAATTAACTCCTATGACTGATGGTACTCCCATGAGCACGTGTGTGACAAGTAGATACAATGTATAACAAAAATAGGGAAAAAAAAAGCCTTTGAAAAGATTTTAAAAACTGCAGCTGCTGGTAACATGTCTCCCCATTACTCCCTCCCCACATCTCACCCATCATTAGCCCTTCTCCCATATTGGTAAAATAATTGAAAAAAACACGAATGCATTTTTAAAATAAAAATATTTTATTATCAAAACATTGTTAAAAAAAGGGTAAAGTAAAACATTCTCAAAATCAAACTAGACCTGATGCTGCCAACTCACTGCACCAGGCCCATTAAAGTATTGGCAGTACTTGTCTCGGCCGGCCTTCGCGTCGTCCTTGCTCCTGCCTTGATTGACAGGTTGAAGGCCTGCAATAGCGGGATCATTGTCACGCCATTCTCCAAGCACCACGTCACCATTGCTGTCCGAGTCCATGAAACCTGGCGGACTGTAAGTACCAGCATCGCGTTTTCTTAGAAAATTGTGCAGCACACAACAGGCCAACACCACAGAGTCTATGGATTCCAGCTTCATGTTGATTGGAGTGTGGAAAACCCTGAAGCGGTTGGCCATTATGCCGAAGGCATTCTCCACAACGCGCCGTGCCCTAGACAGTCTGTAATTAAAAATACGCCTTTCCCCTGTCAAAGTCTTTTGTGGGTATGGTTTAACAAGATGCTCATGAAGGGGGAAGGCTTCATCGCCCACAAACACAAAGTTTAGGTTGGCGGTGGTGTCCATGTTGGTTGGCAAGTTAAGTTTATTATTAAACAACCGATCACCAAAACTTGTGTGCTCCAAAACGCCACCGTCAGAAACCCTTCCATTAATGCCAACATTAACGTCAATAAATTCATAATTGGCATTAACAAGGGCCATGAGGATCACGCTGAAGTAGCCCTTGTAATTATGAAAAAAGGATCCGCTTTTGGCTGGTTGCGTGATCCGCACATGTTTGCCATCCAAGGCACCACCACAGTTTGGGAACTGCCAAATCCTTTCAAATTCAGAGGCAATAATTTGCCATTCCGCCACTGATTTGGGAAATGGCATGTAGCTCCGTAAACTGCGGACGATGGCGTTGCATGTCTCCGGAATTAGTTCTCCAAGCAGCGACCAGAAATTGCAGCAGAATATTGCAAATCCTTCATGGAACGTCCGGTTGCCAGAAATCGCAGCGTTACTGCCAAACGTTCCTCTGCTGAAACAGCTGCACGCATCCGTGTATCCTGCCGTTCAATGAGTGGCCTCACAGCTTCCAGTAGGAGCTTGAATGAATCCTCCGACATCCGTAGATAATTCCGGAAATCCTGCGGATTCTTCTCCTGCAACTCCCTCACTAGATGCATGTGGGTGAATCTGGACCTCTGCTCCAGCCATTCCCTGGTCCACATGCGACGCTTTCGCTTGGAGCGCCTCTCTTCCACCCGCGCCTCTTCCTGACGATCTGCCTCCATAGATAGCGCAACTGCCACAATCACACGCTCCGCGGTGGAGAGGTTCATTATGTGCAACCTGTACGGTAAAGAAGAGAAAAGTTAATGACTAATTAATTACTATTACTAAAGTGTTTAAACAAAATAAAATAAAGAATAGAATAAAAAATATATAAAAAAAAAATAAATTAAACTTTTCAGTTTATACAGTTTACAAATTTCTAAAATGGTGAGGGGTGTAAAATAAATAAAGCAAAAAAAAAATAATAATAAATAAAGTCAGGGGTGTAAAATAAATAAATAAAAAAAAAAAAAGAAAAAAATAAATAAAGTCTGGGGTGTAAAATAAATAAAGCAGACGAAATAAATAATAAATAAATAAATAAATAAGGTCAGGGGTGTAAAAGCAATAAAGCAGAGGACGAAAAAAAAAAAATAAGGTCAAAAAACAATATCAAAACATCACAACATCACAAACAATATGTACCTTGAATCCAAATCCAAATATCCCGAAGATCCAAATCCAAATGGGGATGGATGGTGCTCTAACGACTCAGACAGGATCGTAAAACCCACCACTGCGCCACAAATATGATCGCAAAACACCGACACGCGATACTATCCTCACAAAAACGCACAAAGCACAGTTGGAATCATCCACAAAGTGCTCTGGAAACAATGGATGGAGGCGCAGTTATTATAGCTGAGGTGATGTTTGTGGTCACCAATCGGAGCTGAAGGGCGTTAATGAAAGAAAACAAAGTCCCGCCTCCGCCGCTGACTAATGCATCGTTAATGAGGTCGCACATTGTTCACAAAAAGGTGCCACATTCAGCGATAATACTTACCCAGCGGGAGCGCCGACGATAAAATAGGGTCCGGAACGATGTCAGCGACGAGCGAGATCACAGCAGGAAGCTCGTCGCTGGAAGCTGCCGCACTGAACAATATCGCTAACAGGATCGCTAAATAGTGACGTTTTTTAGCGATCCCGTTAGCGATATTGTTTAGTGTGGCATACCCTATAGACTGATGTAATTGTTTGTGCAAATCAGATAGCAAAGGACATGAAAAGACATGGTTAACCCTATGTACACCAAGTGTCATTTCATGTCGGGTTCTGCATTTTCACAAAAGCCGTCAATTGAATTAGCGGCTATTATACTATGTAGAAGTGTATGAACTATAAATATAAATATATATTATGTGTCACAAATTCAATGACATGTATATATATATATATATATATATATATATATATGAGGTGTAAAATTGTTTAAAAAAAATGCGTGGGCTCCCGGCCTATTTTCGCAACCAGACAGACAAAGCCAGCGAATGGGGGCAGATAATAATAGCCCAGAGAGGGACCATTATTTTTGGCCCCCCTGGCTACTAACATCTGCCCCCAGACACCCCAGAAAAGACAAATCTATAATTAGATTTGCCCTTTCTGGCACTTTGCCCGTCTATTCCCATTGCCCTGTAGCGGTGGCGAATGGGTTAATATGGGGTTAAAGCCACATTGCAATTGAAAGGTGACCTTAAGCCAGGTTAATAATTGAGAGCTGTCAATTAGACAACTATCAATTATTAATCCTATTGCATGAAATAAAAATAAAACACACACACTTTAATTAAAAATCATTTTAATGAAATAAAGACACATGTTTTTGACCATCTTTTATTTGACTGCAAAAACCATTTCCTGTAATAAAAATAAAATAAAAAAGCAAAATTATTCTTACCCATCCCATGCACATTCAGGTCCCACGGTGTAATCCTTCAGAAAGGGTTAATGTTTACTGCAGGGACCGCAGCTAATGCTGCAGCCTCACAGTAAACCCCCAAATGAATGAGTTCCTCTCCTGGCTGACAGGAGAGGAAGTGGAAAGCTTAATTGATTGCTTTCCACTTTCACTTCAGGTCAGCCAGGGACACAATCAGTGACGTCAGAGGGAACTGATTAACAAAAATAGGGGTTCCCTTCGAATAAAAAATGGCGTCGGGTTCCCCTATTTTTGATAACCAGCCTGATGAAGCAGACTGCTGAGCAGTGGCGTACCGTGAATGAAGCAGACCAAGCAGCTGCTATGGGGCCCGGACAGGTGAGGGGGCCCTCGACGGTCGGGTAGCTGTGCTGACACAGTACTACCAGGGGGTCGGCGGGTGAGGGGGAGCGCAGCTCTTCTATATACTCACCCCTCCTGGTGCGGTCTCTGCAGCCCCTGCTCTTCTCCCACGGTCTCCGACGCCTGTGTTCAGCGGTCAGGTGGTACCGCTCATTACAGTCATGAATACGCACATATTCATGATTTTAATGAGGGTGAGTATAAGGGATATTTACCTGTCCCGTTCCACCGTTGCTCGCGTCCTCTTGCTGCAATGTTCAGGTCAGAGGGCGCGATGACGTCGTTAGTGCGCGCCGCGCCCTCTGCCTCATCATTCACTGCTGGAGGACCCCGAAGACAGCGGCACTCAGCAGTGGAGAGAGGACAGGTAAATATCTCAGGTGCCGGGGCCCTGAGCGAGCGGTGACATCGGCACCTGGTGTCACCCCCTGCTCAGGACACCGGCACCTGACCCCCAGCGACGAAAGGTGAGTATGTCTTTTTTTTTTTTTGGTTGCAGCAGCATAAGGGCCTATACTATGGAGCATCTATGGGGGCACAATCTATGGGGGCATAATACATTTTTTTGTTTAATGTGTCCCCTCACTGTGCTGGCACTTTACATTTACAATGGCTCTGGGTTTTTTTTTTTTGGGGGGGGCCCATTCAGACTTTTGCTATGGAGCCCAATGATTTCTATGTACGCCCCTGCTGCTGAGGCATGGTATTTAAGGCTGTTAAGGAGCCAAGATCCATGGACCTTGCCAGCAGCGTCGGACTGGAGTACCTTGGGCCCACCAGAGAAAAAATATTCTTGGGGCCCACCATCATACTTCCCAACCTTTGAAGAAGGGAAAGAGGGACAAAGGCTGTGGCACGCTGTGCCTGCTGCAGCAAATTTTAGGCCATGCCACGTTGCACCACAGACTGTCCAGGAGTTGGTGGATGCTTTAGTCCAGGTGTGAGAGGAGATCCCTCAGGAGACCATCCGTCGCGCTCATCAGGAGCATGCCCAGAAGTTGTAGGGAGGTCATACAGCATACCTCCCAAAATATTGAAGACAGGAAAGAGGGTTAAAGGCTGCGGCGCGCATAGCGCGCCGCTGCAAATTTTAAGCCACGCCCCGACCACACCCATTTCACAGCTAATCACACCCATATCCTCGCCCCAACCGTACCCATGCCGATACAGCTGACCCTCCGATGACAGTTGGGGGGCCCACTGCTGGCACCGGGCCCCCCCAACACCTGTTCAGGCCCCATAGCTTCTGGGCGGCAGAGCAGGAAGATCGATTCTCCCTGCTCTGCCGCAGAATGTAACTGTATCGGCGTGCTGTGCACGCCGATACAGTTACTGTAGCGTAGCTCCGGGTGGGCCCCCTCAGAGCGCGGGGCCCGGGGCCACCGCCCCCTCTGCCCCGCGACCTATCCTTTCAAATCAGGGCCCACCACGCAGGAGCTGGGGCCCACCGGAGGTTTCTCCGGTGTCCCGGTGGCTCAGTCCGACCCTGCTTGCCAGCCTGATAATACCAGGCCACAGCAGTCTGCTTATCTTTGCTGGTTAACAAAAATAGGGGATCCCTTCGAAAAAAATTGGCGTGGGGTCCCCCCTATTTTTGTTAACCAGCCAGATGAAGCAGACCGCTGAGGCCTGGATTTTCAGGCTGTTAAGGAGCCAAGATCCATGGACCTTGCCAGCCTGATAATACCAGGCCACAGCAGTCTGCATATCTTGGCTGATTAACAAAAATAGGGGATCCCCTCGAAAAAAATTGGCGTGGGGTCCCCCCTATTTTTGTTAACCAGCCAGATGAAGCAGATCGCTGAGGCCTGGTTTTTCAGGCTGGTAAGGATCCAATATCCATGGACCTTGCAAGCCTGATAATACCAGGCCACAGCAGTCTGCTTAGCTTGGCTGGTTAACAAAAATAGGGGATCCCCTCGAAATAAAAACGGCGTAGGGGTCCCCCTATTTTTGTTAACCAGCCAAGTAAAATGCAGACTGCTGCGGCCTAGTATTAAAAGACTGTCAAGGCCCATGGATTTTGGCCCTCAACAGCCTGATAATACCAGGCTACAGCAGCCCCACATTTGGCGCATCAAAAGATGTGCCAATTGTGGCACTTTACCCGGCTCTTCCCACTGCCCTGTAGCGGTGGCAAGTGGGGTAATAAGGGGTTAATGTCACCGTTGATTGCACGGTGACAATAAGCCCGGTTAATAATGGAGAGGTGTCAATAAGACACCGATCCATTATTAATCCCAAAGTTATTAAATGTATAAAAAAAAGACAAAGCAAGAAAAAAGTCTTTTAATGAAATAAAAGAGACAACACAGTTTTCATTAATTTTATTATACACTCATTCCTGCGACGCCATCGATCTCCTGTAAAAAAAGAAAAAAAACAAACCAACAGTATACCACCTGTCCGACGCAGTCCATAGTAACGACAGTCCCACGACGATCCAGCTCTGCTACATCGCAATGACAGGCAGAGCCTGTCATCGCAACGCAGCACAGCTGATTACCTGCTTCCCCGGCGGTGACGTCATCGGACTGACTGCTTTACGCCGGGATTACCCAGCAGTCACTGCAGTTATCGCGAGAAACTGCATGTGACCGCCGGGGAAAGATGATGGCGGCCATGAAGCAGTCCAGCCTGTGACCGCCGGAGACCTTCTGCCAGGTAAGTGCCGCTGACTCCTGACAGACCCGACGGACACTGACAGTGACAGTGACAATCCCGATTCCGGTATCCGATAAGACGAAAATATGGGAACTAAGTATCGAAAGGCCGATAGAGCTAATATCGGCCGATACCCGATACTTGCGGTATCGTATCGCTCAACACTAACCATGAACAAAAAAGTTAGAAATAATGGAAATCCATTAAGGCAAATCAGCTGTAAGGGGCACATGACATAACAAAAATAAAGTGTTTACATTTTTAAGTAAGTGGGATGTCATATCAAAAAATATGTATAGAAAACAATATTGTGTTAAAAAATAAACCAAACATATAAAGGCAGCAAACACTGAGAAAGAAAGACTCAATGCCACACAAAGTAAAAACTATTCTGAAACATTATTGATATACATAAATAATAAGAGACTTATTTATGATAGTGTTGGCCCCCTCAAAAATAACCTGGGTGAAATGAAGAGGAAGAAATATATGTGGAAGGCTTATTTGTCAAACATCTTTTCTACAGTATAGTATTTACACAGAAAAATTCAATGATAGACTACATTTTTAGGTATAGCATAAGTTTTCCATTAAATGTCACCTGCTTAGTAGTGATGAGCGAGCACTAAAATGCTCGGGTGCTCATTGCTCGAGTCAAGCAAATTGGAATATTCGGGTGCTCGACTCGAGCAACGTGCCCAATTTAAGTCTATGGGAAAACCAAGCATTTTTGCCACGACCCCCGGGGGTACTTTTAGGGTCTAAAGACGTCTGAAATTGATGGAAACAGTGCTCAAATGACATGGGAACATCATGGGGAATACCCCTGGAAGCATTTCTGACACTCAGGTCACAGCTGTGAACAATGTTGTCAGAGTCTTACCACATTTTTACAGGCGCACAATAAAACACACAAAAAACTATACCAAAATGGATTTTCCTGGGAAATATGTTAAGGAAAATCCTTTCCATGGTAATGACTTGTATAAGGCAAGATAAATAACCAAAAACCAAAATGCTCCTCCACCGCTTGGGCTATGTTCACATGTAGCATTTTTCAACTTTACCATTGCTTTCAACCAAGACAAATGCATTCACTGGGAAATGTGATTTTAACATTTTACAACCTTATTTGGACATGTGGTGTGTGACACATCATCAAACACATCCTGTTTCATTTATGAAGGTGGGACTTTGAAAGTCACATAGTCTATTTTTATAGTGCCAGCAGTAGGCCCTCACTTTTCTTAGAGAGCCATCAGCCAGCTATGCTTTGTTGTTCCCATTATTAAATAGTGGGTTCCTTATACTGTTATTGCCTATTCAATGAGTGGCAGGGCTGCCCAAAATTTGACTAATAACCATTTGAACAGACTTCATGAATGACCACATGCAAGCAAAGTTCCATGTATTCATTTGGTACTCCCATACTTTTTACCTATGTATTGAATGCAAGACCTGCCCTGTCCCAAAGTTACATGCACCCCAATAAGCCTTTGAACCCAGGTACTGGATGGCCACATGAAACCAAAGTTTCCATGAAGCTTTATTTGGCACTGCCATACTGTTGCCTAGGCATTAAATGCAAGGCCTTCCCTGCGCCAACGTTACACGCACCCCAATAACACTTTGAAGCAATGTACTGGATGGCCACTTGAAACCAAAGTTCCCATTAAGCTTTATTTGGTACTGCCATACTTTCTGCCTGGGCATTGAATGCAAGGCCTGACCTGCCCCAATGTTACCCGCACCCCAAAACCCTTTGAACCAAAGTACTGGATGGCCCCCTGAAAACATTGATCCTAGTAATTTGGTACTTCCATATTGTTTGGCTATGCAGTGAATTGTTGACCCTGAAGAACCTGCATTGGAAAATGTCAGTGCTGAGGATGAAGACCTGGCAGTGGAGAATTGCAGTGTTGAGGCAAAAGAACACTTGGCAGTGGAGCATTTCATTGTTGAGGCTGAAGAACCTGCATTGTTGAATGTCAGTATTGAGGCTGAATTACCACCAGTAGAGAATTTCAGTGTTGAGGCTGAAGGACCAGCAGTGAAGAATTGTGTTGTTGAGGCTGAAGAACCTGCATTGGTAAACTTCAGTGGTGAGCCTGAAGAACCTGCAGTGGACAATTGCAGTGTTGAGGCTAAAGAAAGACCTAGCAGTGGACAATTGCAGTGTTGAGGCTAAAGAAAGACCCAGCAGTGAACATTGCAGTGTTGAGGCTAAAGACCCAGCAGTGGAGCATTGCAGTGTTGAGACTGAAGAACTTTTATTGTAGCATTGTAGTGTTAAGGAAGAAAACCCAGCAATGGAACGTTTAAGTGTTGAGCCTGAAGAGCCAGCAGTGTAGAATTGCAATGTTGAGGCTGAAGAACCTGCATTGGTGAATTGCAGTGTTGAGGCTGAAGGCCCTGCATTGTAGCATTGCAGTGTTGAGGCTGAAGAACTGGCAGTGGAGAATTGCATTGTTGAGGGTGAACAACCAACAAAATTCACGTTATTAGGAAGTGGGTCTCCCATACTGTTTGCCTAAGCAGTGAATGCAAGGCCTGCCCCAAATTTGGACGCACCCCAATATCACTTGGAAAAGATGTGGAGGAAGGCCTCCTAAAAATCTGTTCCCATTAAAAAAGAGCAGGTCTCCTATACTTGGAATGCCCATACACTAAGTGTGTGGGCTGACAAACATTTTCCCCTGGGGGGCACACATCAACCTACTGTGTAAATATTTTTTTTCCGGACATCATAAATACCCTTGCAAAAAAATCTAGTGGATGTTCCATCATGGAACACGTTCACCCTCGTGATCTAGTGGTGCTGTCTGAAGAGACGTAGAGGATGGCCTACAAAAAATGTATTCCCAGTTTAAAGGAGCGGGTCTCCTATACTTGGAATGCCCATACACTAAGTGTATGGGCTGACAAACATTTTCCCCTGGGGTGGGTACAACATCAACCTACTGTGTAAATATTTTTTTATAGACATCATAAACACCCTTGCAAAAAAAATATAGAATCTGTTGCATCACAGAACACATTCACCCTCGTGTTCTAGTGGTGGTGTCTGAAGAGACGTGGAGGATGGCTTACAAAAAATGTCTTCCCAGTTTAAAGGAGCCGGTCTCCGATACTTGGAATACCCATACACTAAGTGTATGGGCTGACAAACATTTCCCCCTGAGAAGTACTCATCAACTGTTAGGGTCTGCGGAACGCACCAAATATAAGATGTAGAGAGGTGCGTTCGCAGCCCGGTGTCCACCGTGCAGGCAGAGCCTGCTGCTAGTAAGATGGCGTAAGTAGCAAACTCTGTTATCCCGCAGAGTTGCTAAAATAAACGCCGTAGCGCGCTGTGGCAGTTAGTGCGAACTCTGTTAATCCACAGAGCCGCCAGCGGGAATGCCACAACGCTATATGGCGAAAAGTGCGAACTCACTTAACTTCAGTGAGCTGCAAAGTAAAACATTAGGGCGCTGACTAGCGTTTTACAGTGAACCCTGTTGCGTCACAGAGTCGCTGAGAACCCTACTGGGTCCAGGTACACAATTAACTGCTGTGCGGATAGCAGTCCATGATCATGCAGTCAAAACACAAGCAGTAATCTCCTCACCGGAGTAGCCTGTATTCTAATGCCGTTTTCAGCCGAGCCCTGAACACGTGAATACAATCTCCTCACCGGAGGTGCCGGTATTCTAGAGGCTTATTTCAGCCAGACCTAACCACATGCATACATGACCACACTGGCGCAAGCACGTAACGGATTTGAAACTAGCGCACGGCCGTGCAGTAAGGACAGCCTTTTTTAGCAGCCACGAGAAAAAGACCTTCCAGGAAGGACCAATGGGAAGCTGCTTCAGTACATCAACAGCCAGAGGACCTTCCTGAAGGACCAATAGGAGTGGCAGCTGTATCTGAGCATGTGACCCCTGATCTCCAATGGGAGATCTTGCTCTGGGCATGCTCAGATGAAGCAACAAAGGACTTAGACCTAAAGATGTCTGCTCGCCTCTGACCAGTACTAGCTACAATAGCAGAACATGAAGAGGCAGCAGCAAGTCTCTGCACAGTATTAGACCGGGCGAGACGCTGGGACCGACTTCTTTGCTGAGCAGGCTCCACTGCGGCCGGAGATGGATGCGGGACTGGTTCGAGACTCCCCTTGTGCAGCGGGAACTCGAACCCTAACATCAACATAATGTGTAAACATTTTTTTTTTAAAGGGCATCAAAATCACCCTTTTACACAATAAGTTGGCTGTTGAATAGCGGACCACGGTCACCATGGTGATCTAGTGGTGGTGAATGATGAGGATGAGGAGAAGGAGTAGGATAATACACCAAATAGCCAAACTCAGGAAGTGTATACCCATGTGTGGGTTTGAAGAGGTGCATGGGAATACGTCTCCATAAAAAGACACTGTATTGGAGTTTATGTTTCTCTGTTATCATTCGGTGGTGTAGAGAAGTCTTCCCCAATCCAGTGCTTGTTCTTTTTTATAAGAGTCAACCATTTTCAGTTGACAGGTGGAAGCGCTTATCAGTTATAATTCCACCAGCGGCACTAAAAGCACACTCTGACAAAAGACTGGTGGCAGGGCAGGCCAGGACCTCCAAGACGTAGAGAGCCAGTTCATGCCATGTGTCCATCTTGGATACCCAATAATTAAAAGGCACGGAGGAATCACAGAGGATGTTGCTATGGTCAGCAAGATACTCCCTTTAGCATCTTCCCAAACATTGCACTCCTTTTGAGAGTACCCCGCTCCTCTGGGCCAGTGCGATTGGAGAGTCTGAGAAAACTGTCCCAGTACTTTGCCAGAGTTACCTTGCCTCTGCTGGTTTGGAGTTGTGTCTCTCTCACCTCTACTTCTAGGTTGTCCAGTGAATTGTGACCTCTGCTGCCAGCGTTTTTAGATGGGAATATTTTTAATAATTTGGCACCAACTGCCCTCTGGTACTGCCATATTTTAGTACACCTATCTGCCTCTGGAAGAAGAGATTGAAAGTTCTCTTTGTAGCATGGTTCTAGAAGTGTTACCAACCAGTAATGAGTGTCAACGAAAATTTTGATAATGCGCATGAAAGTAGCTCCTGTTCTTCCTCCTCTTCATCATTGTCAACCAATCCACGTTGGGATGACATGAGGCTGGGTTGTGTGTAATCACCCTCTGTGGTTCCTTGCTCCATCTCATCGTGCTCAGCCTGCAATGCATCCTCTTTCATTTTGAGCGGAGAACTTTTCAGAATGCAGAGAAGCAGGATGGTGATGCTAATTATGGTGTCATCGCCGCTCACCATCTTGGTGGATTCTTCATAGTTTTGTAAGATGGTACATATGTCTGACCTGCACATCCACTCCTGAGGTCTTATGTGTGGAGTCTGAAATGAATACCGATGGCCTTGTTGATGCTGATAGTCAATAACTGCCCTCTTCTGCTCACAAATCCTCTTCAGCATATGCAGTGTAGAGTTCCAACACGTTGGGACATCACACACCAGTGGGTGAGCCGGGAGATGCAAACACTGCTGAAGCACAGCAAGGGTGGATGAAGCTGTAGCTGACTTTCTAAAATGGGCACACAGGCGGCGTTCTTTGACACGCAGATCCAGGTAGGTTTTGAGAAACCGCTGAACCATGAGGTTAAGCACATGGGCCAGGCGTGTTACCTTTGTGAGCTTGCCTCAGAGCTGACATCAGGCTCCAGCCATTGTGACACACGACCATGTGTTAGGCGATGGCTGGATTTGAACCTGGATCTAGATGCATCAGTGGTCCCCCATCCAGGTCTCAGCCAGGGCAGATGCTGCTTAGCTTCACCAGCAATCCCAATGCCTAGCCAGTACAAGAGAGTACAAGCTGTCTCCAGGGTCTTTGTTAATAGTAGCCTTAAGCATATGTTACAGAAGAAGACAGGGCTGTTATAGCCTAAGTCCAGAAATGCCTTCACTGAGCATGTCCGTGACATAGCGAACCGTGATTGGTGGTTAACGTCAGCTGACCCTCTGATCTGGCACCACTGATTGGTCACGGATGACATCATCAGTGATGCAATTGACGAGATGGCTGGGGCGGAGCTTAGCCCTTAAATAGCTTGTCTGTCCACCGTCAGATCATACTAAATTAGGCATTGCTGATGTGTGGACATACCAGAATCTGGGCTCCACGTGCTCTCTAGCTTTGCTCTCCGAGACCTGCCGATGCCAGAGTTCGCTTGGCTAAATAGCACAGGTCCATCAGGCAGGTTTAGCTTATGCCACGCAGGTAGCCAATGTGGCGCAGTCTTGCTATGAATATAGGGTAGCTATACACCCTGAGCAGACAGCAGGGCGCGTAACCTGTAGTCAATGTGGCGCAGTCTTGCTACGAATATAGGGTAGCTGTACACCCTGAGCAGACTGCGGGGCGCGTAACCTGTAGCCAATGTGGTGCAGTCTTGCTACGAATAAGTGTAGCTATACTGAGCAGATGCGGGGCGCGTAACTGTAGCCAATGTGCGAGCTTGCTACAATGTGTACTCCTGAGCAGACTGCGGGGCACGTAACCTGTAGCCAATGTGGAGCAGTCTTGCTACGAATAAAGGGTAGCTATACACCCTGAGCAGACTGTGGGGTGCGTAACCTGTAGCCAAAGTGGCACAGTCTTGCTACGAATATAGGGTAGCTATACACCCTGAGCAGACTGCGGGGCGCGTAACCTGTAGCCAATGTGGCGCAGTCTTGCTACGAATATAGGGTAGCTATACCCCTGAGCAGACTGCGGGGCGCGTAACCTGTAGCCAATGTGGCGCAGTCTTGCTACGAATAAAGGGTAGCTATACACCCTGAGCAGACTGTGGGGTGCGTAACCTGTAGCCAATGTGGCACAGTCTTGCTACGAATATAGGGTAGCTATACACCCTGAGCAGACTGCGGGGCGCGTAACCTGGGCATCACCTGGCAAGTTGAACAGAGTGTTGCTCAGTCTGGTCTCACACCGGCTGGTTGCACGTACACCTGGCATTAGTCGCACGCACTTCCTAGCGGCTGGCACGTAGCTTCTGTGCAGTTAACAGGACTACACCTACGCCAGTCGATAGCACATCTCCCATGACGTTAACGGAGATAGTGCCAATTCTACATCTCCTCTAGTGTGACGTAACACAGACGAGATCTAATTTAATTCTTTAGTTGTCAGTTGTTACCCTGATACCCAAAGGGTGTTCGGCAGCAGTGACATAAACTGCATCGCAGACCCCAGGTTCGGTTGCAATCCATTATATATTAAAGAAGCTTATGCGAAACGCACGTTGGGGTGGAGGAGGTAACGCTATTCACATCGTGGCAGTCCAGCCATTAGGTAATTAAGCCGGCATATTGATTTCTACACTTATAACCTTATGGGTCTCCTGTTTACACTGGCACCTCTGGGTTTAGGATCATTGTATACAACCTTTAATGTGTAGTCGTTAATATAGGTAGGATTACGCCTCATAAGGGATTATATTACTGAGATATTTTTGTGCAATTTTCTGCGTTATAATTATATTTAGTGGGGGTTTTATCCTCCAAGGGGCTATGATTAAGGCTACTTATAATTATTTTGGCTTTGGATGTGCGTTATAGATAATTATTGATGTATTAAGATGTTTATACCTCCTACTGGGCATTTGTTGTTTTTTTATGGTCTATATTTTAAAATAATTAATAAATATTGAATTTTTAATCATTTATTTTCTGGAACACTTTTTTACGGTCACTAATTGATATAAATCCATAGTTTTCTTGTTGTATATATTAAAGTTGTTGCAACTGAGCTCATAACACCATGCCTGGCTGTAGGTTCAACAGTGTCAGCCAAAGATCTACCTGCTCTTTCAGAGCTGTCCACAATTTTTCAGTATTGTGCGGTTTGTCACCTAAGCATATTAGCTTCAGAACAGCTGTTGCTGCTTGGCTGAGGCAGTGCTGCAGTGCTTCCAGCTTGTGACCGATGTGGTCATTTCAGAGATGGAGGCTGAAGAGGAGGAGAAGGATGATGAGGTGCAGGAGCTGTAGACTGTGGGGGCAACCCTGATTGACCTATGGCCCGCAATCCTCGGCGTCAGGACGACGTGTTCCATCCCAAGGTCCGACTGCGTCCCGGCTTCCACTATGTTAACCCAGTATGCCCTCATCGAGATGTACCATCCCTGCCAAAGAACCACTTGTCCACGTGTCTGTGGTTAGGTGGACTTTCCCAGTAACTGCATTGCTGAGGGTACGGGTAATGTTGTGAGACATGTGCTTGTGTAATGCCGGGATGGCAAACCGGAAGAAATAGTGGTGGCTGTGGATAGAGTACCTTGGGATGGCAACCGCCATCAGGTTGTGGAAAGCTTCGTCTCCACGAGCCTAAAAGACAACATTTCAAGCGCAAGCAGACGAGAAATATGTGAATTTAGTACTGTGACCTGTGGGGCGTTTGCTGCGTGTTCCCGCTTGCTTTCCAATGACTGGGGTATGGACAACTGAAAGCTGTGCTGGGACAAGGACGTGGACGTGCTTGATAGTGGTGGTAGTTGAGTGTGTGCAACGACAGGTGCAGAGCAAGAGGCATCTTCACAGGCACCATGGACAGGGGATTGGCTTCCATGCACAACAACGGAAGAATTGGTGTAGGAAGGAGGGGTTTGGGTTCCTGGAGAACTGGGCCGACTTCTCAGTTGGCTACAGGTTCTATGCTAGGGATGGGCTGCACCTCAATGGGGAGGGTGCAGCTGTGCTGGGGGAGAAAATGGCTAGAAGGTTGGAGGAGTCTTTAAACTAGGGACTGGGGGGGAGGGTATTCATTTTATAGGAGGGGAAGGCAGTACAGATAGAGACCTGGGCACAAATAATGAAATTGGGGGTGGGGGTGGCATGGGAGGTGGGGTTAGAACAGTTAATAATTTAAGAAAGAATAGAGGTTCAGAGAGATACATAAAGTGCATGTATACTAATGCTAGAAGCCTCACCAACAAAATGGCGGAATTAGAATTAATTTTGTTGGAACATAATTATGACATGGTGGGGATATCTGAGACTTGGCTGGATGAGAGCCATGACTGGGCGGTTAATTTACAGGGCTATAGTCTGTTTAGAAATGACCGTAAAAATAAGCGAGGTGGGGGTGTGTGTTTATATGTAAAATCATCCTTAAAACCCATCCTGTGTGATATCTGTGAATCTAATGAAGATGTAGAGTCTCTGTGGGTGGAGATTAGGGGAGGGGGGAAAAAATAATAATTATTGATAGGGGTTT
>JARQOD010003370.1:0-65740 GCA_033576555.1 Oophaga sylvatica | reverse complement strand
GCATTTGCCCTGTCTCCCCTAGTGCAGGTAAACTTAATACGCCTTAACCTCTTAGGGATTGGAAGTTTACTTGCAGCTGGGCGACGGTTCTGTCCCCCCAGGGGATTCTTTTTCCCTGAGACCCAACTTCGAGGTTCCCAGTCTTGAGATTCTGCGGGGGGTTCCTCTTGAACTATTTTTTGCAACAAGGGGCTCAACTTGACATGGTTGTTCTTGCGGTTGATAAATTGGAGTACGGGAATTATGCGCTTCCCCAATAGTGGCCAATCGGGGGGGAAAATTTCCCCAAAAGTCCGTTTGCATGACTCCTTTGCTTCCCTTTTCAATGACAGGTTCTTTTCTTGAAGCTTTAATATTTTGGATTTATTTTTAGGTGATTTCTTGTACGTTGTAGTCGTTTTTCTCCATCTTACTAATGAGTGTTTTCAACGACATAGGGTTCTTTTGGAATGTGCTTGAAATGAATTTGAGCAGAACCCCCCTTGGTTTTTAAAAACAGTATGAATTTTAAGAATTTTGTGAAGTTGGCGATCAGGTGTTTATGACTGGTCTTATATAAGGGGGGTTTCCCCCCCATCGGGTTGCCGGTGAAAAATTGTTCGGTCTCAACTTTTTTCCCCTGGTTCACTTTGAAGCTTGCTGTTTGAGCCTGCATCTTCTGCTAAGATAAGACTTTTTCTTTTTTTTTTTTTTTTTGTGTTGTTTTTGCATTTTGTCGCACTTCTGTGGGGGTTTCCGGGCCCCCCTCCGGGGGTTGTGTCTCTCGTTTAGTTACCGTTGTTTGTTCATTTGCTTTTCCAGTTTTTTCTGTGGCTGCGGCTTATTTTGTTACACCGGAAAATAATTTAGGTGGTAGAGGTCTGTGATCTCGGTGTTTTTAAAATTAGTGTGTTGGTATTTTTTTTGGGGTTTTTTTGGGTTTTCAGTAAGTGCCTTCCCCTATCCTTTTTGTCTGGAATTTTGGGCCCCAACGTTTGTCATACTATTTTCTGCGTGTTGTATTTTTTTTGTAAAACCGCCATTACATGTTTGGGGGCTTCCTTGTTCTTTGGGGATTGCCCGGGGGGCAGATAGTTTTCCTCTTTCCCTTTGGTTAAGAGCTTTCAGGCTTTGAGGGGGCGTCTAGGACCAAGTAGGTACCCCCCACGGCCCCTTTGTTGTGGTGGTTAGTCAGGGTACTGCAACCAATAATTCCAACCTTGGTGTACCCCTTTTTTGCCTGCCCCCCTCGCTACCAATCATACAGTCTTTTCCCATTGATTTTTTTAATTTGTGCATTCTCCTTTTTTTTTTGCAAATTTTTCCGGAAAAAAAGGTTCAGGGTGCACTTTTGTTGTAGTTATCCTCTTGTTTTTCCCTTATTTTTTGAGACTACTTCCCCGCAGGCTTTTCTCCCCCTTTTCGTTCCTGTCTGTTTGTGTCCCATTTCGTAGAAAAATCTGCTTTGGTTTAAAACCCCCAAGTTCCGATCCATGGGCAGCTTTCCGGTCTTGCCGCTAAATAGGCGGGGGTAAATTTTTGGGGGAATCCAGGTATGTGATTTTACAGATCACCAGATCAGGTGGGGGTTTGGCCACCGATTCTCTCCTCAATCCCGTCTTAGCGATCAAGACAAGTGTTTTATCTTTTCACAGAGACCATTTGTTTGGGGTTGGATGGGGTGGTTCTTATTTTTGCATCCTACAAATTACAGAATTCCGGAATAATTGGTTCAAAGGGGGCCCCTTTGGCGTTAACACTTGTCAGGGTTTTTTGGGGCCTGCAGAAAAAAGCTTGGAAGTCTTTGCTGGTTTCGCGTAGATCTTTGACAGGGGTGGGGCCCCGGAACTAGAGTGTTATCTACCATCGTAGGGGGTAGAGATCCCAACCGGTGGGTGACAACTTTCTGGTCCGGGCCCGATCTCCAGGGAACCACGTTTGATGGGTTCGGGGGGGCCTTCGGTATTAATTTTTTTTTTTTTGGAGATACGGTTCCACAGGGTTTACACCATTTCTCGATGGAACTGCGATCCCACCAGTAAAAAAGAGCTTTAACAGGGTCCCCAGCTTTTCCAGCCAATGCCCCGCTTGACGTGGTAAGCTTCCAACCATCTGGAGCCCCCTTCTGGGAACTCTATTTTCCTCCATCTCATGGGTCCTTGGGTTGACTTTCTCCGGCAAGTTTTTCACGGTGGAAAACCCGATTCTTCTTCCCAGCGCTTTGCTTGTTGGGCGCATCCTTCTCCAAGGGGAAAACCCTTTTGAGTTATCAGTCCTTGATACGGCTGAAAACCGGGTCTCTGTTCTGGGTCCCCTTCCCCCTGTGGTGAGGTAAGGATTTAAGCTTACCCGTGCCCCTGCAGGCTCGTTGCTCGTGGTCATCCCATTTTGTGAAAGGCAGATAGTTCAATTTTTCTAGTATCCAAAATTTCCTCTTCCGTGTTTACTATGAGGCATTCTGGCAAGGCACAGCGTTGGGTTCTTGCGGCCCCCCTGTATTTTTTTAAATTAAAAATTTGAGGCGAGCCATTCCAAAATTGCTCCATGGCTCCCGCTTAGTGTTACAAGATTTTCAAGGAGTTATTTTTAGTGTGGCCGGGAAAATTTTGAAGGCTAGGTATGCTTAAAATTTTTGTATTTTGGGCCCCCCGTGCCGGAACTCCAATTGAAATTTTTTTAGTTTTCTGGGTTCCTTTCCCCGGCGGGCGGAGCTTCCTGCTTGCATATGCGTACTTTTTTTTTGGCATTTGCTTCTGATGAGGCAGCTCCCAAATCCTTCGTTGCTGGCATCAGTGTACAGCAGGGACGGCTGGCTGTGTCAGGGTAGGCTAAGATCTCGTCGCCTGTCAGGATCTCTTCATCTCCTTAAATGCCTCAGCCTGTTCTTTACCCCATGGGAATGGGGAAATTTCTGCTCTTGAGGGATTGTCTACCAGGAGGTGTTGCGAGGCACTGCTTTCTTGGTGTAGTCCTTTACAAACCTCCGGTAGTATCCTGTCAGTCCCGGAATTGTCGCACCTCCTTGAGATTCTGCGGCTCCGGCCATTTCTGAATGGCGGGTGACTTCTCGGGGTCTGGCGCTACTCCTTTCTGAGCTGCATATGTCCCAAGTATGTACCTTTTGTTTGAGAGATGGCTTTTGAAGGCTTCAGTTTCATCCATACGTTGACAGTGACTCGAATACCTCCGCCAGGTGCTTCAGGTGATTTCATTACGTCTTGGAGTACACAATTACGTCATCCAGGTACAGCAACACAGTTTCAAAGTTGAGATGTCCAGGCAGCTCTCCATCACTCTCTGGAACGTTCCAGGGGCACTGCTGAGTCCAAACGGCATCCTGTCAACTCACAGAGTCCCATCGGGGTGGTGGAAAGCCGTCTTCTCCCGATCTCCTCGCCACAGCTACTTGCAGTACCCACTAGTGAGGTCAAGGGTGGAAAAGTAATTAGCAGTCTTTTAATGCAGCTAAGGATTCTCTCAATGGCGTGGTAAAGGGTATGCATCTTTATGTGTAATGCGATTTACTTGTCTGTAATCTGCACACATTTCATGCTTCCATCCTTTTTCCTGACTAGGACTAGAGGTGCTGCCCAGGGACTTCAACTATCCTTATCACCCATGCTTCCTTCATATCACGCAACATCTCCTTGCTTTTGGTAGTGTGCATGTGGTATAGGCTGTAACGTTCTTTAATGGGGGGGTGGTTGCCTGTAGGGTATGGTGTTGCACTCCCTTAATTGTTCCCAAAATCAAGTGGGTGTTTGCTAAATACCTGTGTTGTACTCCTGTACCATCAAGTTATCCTGTTTCTGGTGGGCTGGAGTGGTGTCTGTCCCGTCATGGAGTGCTGACACCAATCCTCCACCTGGGTTGCTGGGCCGTTATCCTCCGCTGGTTGTGGGGAGGTTAGGACTCGTGTGTGAATGGAGTTGTTATCTACTGCATGTAATTTAGCAACAGTGGCATATCGTGGTAAGTTTCTGTTGTGAATAGGCTGGAAATGGTTCTGAGCAGAAAGCTCCCTCTGGTGGTTACAAACGGTTGGATGTCCAGTGAAGATTGTGAGGATTGGAATCAGGTGTTACTGACTGGTCTTATATAAGGGAGTCGCCTTCCCATCAGGGTTGCCGGTGATCAATTGTTCTGGTCTCAATCCTTGATTCCTGTTTCCTTGGTAGCCTGCTGTGTCGTGTCTGAATCTCCTGCTAAAAGATAAGACTATTTTCTTCTTTTTGTTTTTGTGCTTGATTTTGCCTTTTAGTCCTGCACTTTTGTGGTGGCCTTCAGGGTCCCTTGGGGGCTTTTGCCCTCTCAGTTCAGTTTCAGCCACTGATGTTTTTCATTTGCTTTTTCCAGTTTTTTCAGTGGCTGCTGTTTTGTTTTTGTTACACAGAGAACTAATTTAGGTGGTAGAGGTCGTGTGATCTCAGGTGTTTTTGAAATTAGTAACGTTGGTGCTTTTCAGGGTTTTTTGGGATTGCAGTAAGTGCCCTTCCTATCCTTTTCTATTAGTAGTTTGGGTCCCAACGTTTGCTCATACTATTTTCTGTCTGTGTCAGTATTTCTTCTTGTTAACCGCCATTACATGTTTGGGGGCTTTCTATGTTTTGGGGATCTGCTCGGGGCAGATAGCTTTCCTTTTCTATCTTTAGGTGTAGTTAGTTTCTCAGGCTGTGACGAGGCGTCTAGGACCAAGTAGGAACGTCACGGCTTGCCTCTAGTTGTGGTGGTTAGTCAGGGTACTGCAATCTCATAGTTTCCAACTGCTCTGGTGTATTTCCTTTTTGCCTGCTTCCTCAGCTACCAAATCATTAACAGTATCATCCCGGCTAAACTGAAAATTATATGGTACTCACAGAAGGGGAAAAATATTGTGGAAAGAAAAAAAGTTTGTCAGAGTGTCAGAGATTTTTTTTTTTTTTTTCTGTTTGTTGCTTTTTTTTTTTTCCCTCTGTATCTCTATGTGCTGAGGAGGATTTTTTCTCTCTCTCAATGGAGTTTGCACAGTTGTCTGGCCGTGTGGATCAGCTTGCCACTGAAGTTCGGGTATTGTACTATCTTGCTAGGTTGCCTGTTGTGGAACCTAGGATTCCCATGCCAGATTTGTTTTTAGGGGATCGAGCTAAATTTCAGAATTTCAAAAATAACTGTAAATTGTTTTTTGCCTTAAAATCTAAGTCCTCAGAGAATGCAGCGCAGCAGGTTCAAATTGTCATCTCTTCCTGCGCGGGACCCTCAGGATTGGGCTTTTTCCCTGACACCTGGGGATCCTGTTTTGAGTGATGTTGATGCGTTTTTTCAGGCGTTGGGGTTATTGTACGATGAGCCTAATGTCATGATCAAGCTGAAAAAAACTTTGTTGGCATTAAGTCAGGGGCTGAGGACGCTGAGTTATACTGTCAGAGATTCCGTAGGTGGGCAGTCCTGACCAAATGGAATGACGACGCTTTGCGCTCTTTTTCGGAAGGGACTGTCAGATAATGTAAAGGATGTTATGGTGGGATTCCCTGTTCCCTCTGGTCTCAATGATTCTATGTCATTAGCGATTCAAATTGACAGACGTTTGCGTGAGCGGAAAGGTATGCGTGGAATAATGTTGTCTTGTAAACCCTGCTTTGAATCCATGCAGTGTGATAGAGTGGTTTCTGGGACACAGCGTCATGAATTTCAAAAGCGCAATGGGTTATGTTTCTACTGTGGTGATGCCTCTCATGCTATTTCAGTCTGCCCTAAGCGGGGAAGACGTTTTGCACGCTCAGTTGTCTTGGGTAGTGTTCAGACTAAGTTTTTATTAACTGTTACCCTGATATGCTCTCTGTCCTCATTTTCTGCTCAGGCTTTTGTTGATTTGGAGCAGCTATTAACCTGATGGATTTTGATTTTGCTAAACGTTGTGGGTTCCCTTGATACCCCTACGGAAGTCTATTCCCCTACTGGGGATCGATTCTACCCCTTTGGCTGAGAATAAACCTCAGTTCTCTACTCAGGTGATAATGAGGGTAGAACCTGTCATCAGGAGAGTTGCAAATTTTTGGTTCTGTATAATCTGCATGACATTATCGTACTGGGTTTCCCTTGGTTACAGTCTCATAATCCTGTTTTGGATTGGAAATCTGTGTCTGTTACAGTTGGGGCTGCCAATGTGTTAATACCAACACTCCTGTTTTTTCTGCCTCCCCCCAGGCTCAGGATGTTCCTGACTTTTTGATTGATTTTTCTGATGTGTTTAGCGAAAGTAAATCTGCATCCTTACCTCCCCATAGGAGCTATGACTGCGCTATTGAATTAGTGCCTGGTAGTAAATTCCCTAAAGGTCGCCTTTTTAACTTGTCTGTACCTGAACATGACGCTATGCGGTCTTATATCAAGGAGTCATTGGAGAAGGGTCATATCAGACCATCCTCTTCACCCTTAGGTGCCGGTTTTTTCTTTGTGGCCAAAAAAGGATGGTTCATTAAGGCCGTGTATTGATTATCGTCTCTTGAACAATATTACTGTGAAATATCAATATCCTTTACCCTTGATCTCTGATCTGTTTTCCAGGGTGAAAAACGCTACTTGGTTTACCAAGCTTGACCTCAGGGGGGCATATAACCTTATTCGCATTAAGCACGGGGATGAATGGAAGATGGCATTTAATACCCCTGAAGGGCATTTTGAGTACCTTGTGATGCCCTTTGGGCTCACTAATGCTCCTTCTGTCTTCCAGTCCTTCATGAATGACATTTTCAGGGATTTTGTGGATAAATTTCTGATTGTTTATTTGGATGATATCTTGATTTTTTCCAAATGACTGGGACTCTCATGTAAAACATGTTAGGACTGTGTTCCAGATTTTGAGAGAGAATGCTCTGTATGTGAAGGGATCAAAGTGTCTTTTTGGCGTTCAGAGGATCTCATTTCTGGGATTCATTTTGTCCCCATCTGTTATTGAAATGGACCCGGTCAAAGTTCAGGCCATCTGTGATTGGGTCCAACCTACTTCATTAAAGGCTCTTCAAAGATTCTTGGGTTTTGCCAATTTTTATCGTAAATTTATTGGTAATTTCTCTGTTATTGTTAAACCATTAACTGATTTGACCAGAAGGGTTCTGATGTGGTGAATTGGCCTCCTGAGGCAGTCTCTGCATTTCAGGAACTTAAGCAGAGATTCACTTCTGCTCCTGTTCTACGGCAGCCTGATGTTTCTCTACCATTTCAGGTGGAGGTTGATGCCTCTGAAATTGGGGCAGGTGCCGTTTTGTCCCAAAGAGATCCAGAGACCTCTAAAAGTAACCCTTGTGCCTTTTTCTCTCGAAAATTTCTCTCCACTGAACGTAATTATGACGTGGGTAATCGGGAGTTATTAGCCATGAAGTGGGCTTTTGAAGAGTGGAGACATTGGCTGGAGGGAGCCAAACATCAGGTGGTGGTCCTTACGGACCATAAGAATCTAGTTTATCTGGAATCTGCCAAGCGACTTAATCCTAGACAGGCCAGGTGGGCCTTGTTTTTCACACGTTTTAATTTTGTGGTTTCATTTCTTCCTGGCACTAAAAATGTTAAGGCGGATGCCCTCTCGAGGAGTTTCCTGGCGGACTCTCCTGAGTTATCTGATCCTTCTGTTATTTTGAAAGAGGGTGTAGTTCTTTCCGCCATCTCGCCCAATTTGAGACTGGCTCTGGAGGGGTGTCAGGAGGATAAGCCCGAGCGCTGCCCTGTTGGGAAATTGTTTTGTCCCGGACCAGTGGAAAAAGAGTGTAATGTCTGAGATTCATTGTTCCCGTTGGCCGGTCATCCCGGAATTTTTGGTACCAGAGACTTGGTTAGTCGGTCCTTTTGGTGGTCTACCTTGTCTCGTGATGTCAGGGAGTTTGTGCAGTCCTGCGGGACTTGCTCCCCTACAAGCCTTGCTCTCGTTCTAGTGGTTTGTTGATGCCATTACCTGTGCCCAAGAGACCATGGACCCATATCTCTATGGATTTCATTTCCGACCTCCCTGTTTCTCAGAGAATGACCGTCATCTGGGTGATTTGTGATAGGTTTTCCAAGATGATACATCTTGTGCCATTACCTAAGTTGCCTTCCTCCTCTGAATTGGTGCCTTTGTTCCTTCAGCACGTGGTTCGTTTACACGGCATTCCTGAGAACATTGTGTCTGACAGAGGAGTCCAGTTTGTTTCCAGATTTTGGAGGACCTTTTGTTCTAAAATTGGTGTTCAATTGTCTTTCTCCTCGGCTTTCATCCTCAGACCAATGGTCAAACTGAGAGAACAAACCAGACATTGGAGACTTATCTAAGATGCTTTGTGTCTGCTGATCAGGATGACTGGGTCTCTTTTTTGCCTTTGGCTGAGTTTGCTCTTAATAATAGGGCTAGCTCTGCCACTTTGATGTCTCCATTTTTCTGTAATTCTGGGTTTCACCCTCGATTTTCTTCAGGACAGACGGAGGCTTCTGTCTGTCCAGGTGTTGACTCTGTTGTGGAGCGTATGCAACAGATTTTGGACCAGGTAGTGGAGAGGTTGTCCCTCTCTCAGGAGAGGGCCCAGCGGTTTGCTAACCGGCATAGGACTGATGGTCCTCGGTTTAAAGTGGGGGACTTGGTTTGGTTGTCCTCAAGAAATATTCCTATGAGAGTGGCATCTCCTAAATTTAAGCCTAGGTTCATTGGACCTGATAAGATCATGGAGATTCTTAATCCTGTTTCTTTTCGTTTGCTTCTTCCAGGGACATTTAAGATCCATAACGTGTTCCACAAGTCCTTGTTGAAGAGGTTTGTTGAGCCAGTGGTTCCTACTACTGTGCCTCCTGACCCTGTTTTGGTTGAGGGCAATCTGGAGTATGTGGTTGAGAAAATATTGAATTCTCGTTTTTCTAGACGGAAACTCCAGTATTTGGTTAAATGGAGAGGTTATGGTCAGGAAGACAATTCTTGGGTGTTTGCTTCGGACATCCATGCTAGGAGACTCATCCGTGCGTATCATAGAACTCATCCTGACCGACCTGGTTGCTCAAATGAGGGTTCGGTGACCCCTCCTCAAGGGGGGGGTACTGTTGTGAATAGGCTGGAAATGAGTTCTGAGCAGAAGCTCCCTCTGGTGGTTACAAACGGTACTGGACTGTCCAGTGAAGATTGTGAGGATTGGGAATCAGGTTTACTGACTGGTCTTATATAAGGGAGTCGCCTTCCCATCAGGGTTGCCGGTGATCAATTGTTCTGGTCTCAATCCTTGATTCCTGTTTCCTTGGTAGCCTGCTGTGTCGTGTCTGAATCTCCTGCTAACAGATAAGACATTTTCTTCTTTTTGTTTTTGTGCTTGATTTTTGCATTTTGTCCTGCACTTCTGTGGGGGCCTTCAGGGTCCCTCTGGGGGCTTTTGCCCTCTCAGTTCAGTTCAGCCACTGATGTTTGTACATTTGCTTTTTCCAGTTTTTTCAGTGGCTGCTGTTTGTTTTTGGTTACACCAGAGAACTAATTTAGGTGGTAGAGGTCGTGTGATCTCAGGTGTTTTTGAAATTAGTAACGTTGGTGCTTTTCAGGGTTTTTTGGGATTGCAGTAAGTGCTCTTCTATCCTTTTCTATTTAGTAAGTTTGGGCCCCAACGTTTGCTCATACTATTTCTGTCTGTGTCAGTATTTCTTCTTGTCTAACCGCCATTACATGTTTGGGGGCTTTCTATGTTCTTTGGGGATCTGCTCCGGGGCAGATAGCTTTCCTCTCTCTATCTTTAGGTGTAGTTAGTTTCTCAGGCTGTGACGAGGCGTCTAGGACCAACGTAGGAACGCTCCACGGCTGCCTCTAGTTGTGGTGGTTAGTCAGGGTACTGCAATCTCATAGTTTCCAACTGCTCTGGTGTATTTCCTTTTTGCCTGCTCTCCTCAGCTACCAAATCATAACAAAGTTCACTTCATCTTCTCCCCAGTTGGGAAGACGTACTGGCACTCTCCCATTTCGTACCTCCACTACCCCTCTAGCTGTCATGAGTGTAGGTCTATGTTCTGAACAATGGGGCTCTACTACTGCTTGGTAGTTCTGTCCTTTCAGACCTATTGCTGCTATACACCATATAAGCATTTCACTCATTGGGGGTATCACAATGGGGTTCGGGTCTGTCACCCATACATTACCAATCTCACCACCGGTCAGTTTCACTTGCTGCTGGCACATCAGGGCCCGGATCTCCTTCTGGATCACTCCCTTTTGCTTCGGCCTGGCAACATCGGCGAGCTGTTGGAGCAAAAACACAACTTCCTCCAAACAGTTACTGATAATGTTGGTACCTAAAACCACATTTAAGCCATTTTCCTCATTTACAGTTTTTACTACTAAGAGTCCCTGGTCCTTCAGCTCCACTCTACCCACTTTTACGTCCACATTTTTGGCTCCGAGTATATCAACAGGGAGGCCATTAGAGGCGAATACTGCAAAGTCAGGGCTCGGGGGCTGGAGACTGTCCATGGACCAAAATCTATTATACAGGACATCAGGTATGATGATTACCTGAGATCCAGTGTCCAGCAGGGCAGGGATTGCGATCCCGTCCAGTATGATGGACAGGTATGGTCTTCCTCCCACAAACCTGCGGTTCCAGTCTGAGGGGCCTGAAGATTCTATTCCTAGGTGTTGGCCCTCGGACCCAGGATTTGCTTGTTTAAAGGACACTGACATGCTAGATGACCTTCTCTGTGGCAACGGTAGCAGATGATCTCTCGGCTAGGATAGTGCTGGTCGGGGGTCGCTCATGGGGGTGGCGTTGTCCTCCTCCGATGGGGCGACGTCCTCCTTCTCCTCCGGCTCATCCAAGGGACATCCTCTGGGCAGTCAGCTAGCAGGATCTTTCCTTCTTCCTCCTTTCGCAGTTGCAGGGCACTCATTACAGTGGCCAGGTTTTTGGTCAGCTGGCGCACTTCTGAGCGCAGACAGTTCAGCTCAGTAGGGGGATCCACCTGCGTTTTGGCTTCTGCAACCAGCGGGAAAAGGTGGATGCTGCTGGCTTTAGGGTGGCTTCACCCGGGTGACACTGGGTTGCCATCTCGGGCGTCTCCAGGGGTCACAGTCCTTTTATAGCCATATCCTTAAGGGCATCAAAGGTAGCGTCAGGATGATCCAAGGACCACCAATGCACAGTTCTGCTTTCAGCTTGAGACCTCAGTCCCCGTACAAATTGTTCCTTTAACATTTTATTTTCATTGATGACACTTATGGGGTTAACCTTTTTGAGAGCTCGCAGGGCCCCTGTAGTCTGCAGGCATAGTCCCTAATGCTATCATCTGGTTTCTGGGAGCATTGGTAAAACCTCATCCAGAGATCTGTTTCAGTGCGATCCTCAAGATGGTCTGTAGCTTTAAGAAAATTGCAAGCACTGATTCCTGGTCTGCAGCTGTCCAAGTCTCTACTTCCCTCTCTGCAGCACCAGTCTGTTGTCCCACTACCACTGCAGCTCTCTGCTTTTCTGTCATAGGGTACATGTCCATTATGCTGCATATTTTGCGCTTGAACCCTGACAGGGTGTCTGGCTTGCCGCTATACTGAGGGAGCCACTTTGCTCCAGGCATGTATGGCAGCGTCAACGGTACTATCGGGGCCACAGTACCTGGTGAGGGGCCAGCGTTTCCATCCTGCGCGGCAGCGCCGAGGGGTAAGTCATTGGGGCGGTCAGCCTGGGCCGCGCTGTCAGCTTGCTGCTGCGACATGTCTGCGCCCCCCTAGTTAAGCGTGGCCTACCTTCTCTGAAGGCCGCAGCTCCGCAGGGCACAGCGGTGTAGAAGGACCTGCGTCGCCGGCGCTCTGATGTCAGAGCGTTCACTGAAGCTCTCCACAGGACCTGCCGCCGCGTCAGCGTTGGGGGCGTGTCCGGGACTCAGCGCGCTTTTTACAGGTACGCCTCCTTCTCTTCGCTCCGTAATGCTGCAATTTGGCGGGCAATGGCGGACAATGGCGGGAAATCTTTACAAATAGCAATACAGTCTTTTAGTGAGGCACACAGTAGCCGGTGGCAACGGGCACAGTTACTCCGTTGCTGCAGGGCACGAAATCCTGTTCGTCACGCCAAAAGATGAGTCGCACGCCAGGGCCTGTGGGGTACTCGGCACCGAGCCCGTTCACTTCTATGGGGGATGTCCGTGGCCCTGGGCGCTCACTGAAAAGGGGGATATTTACAGGGGATTAAAGTATTTGTAGGATGCTCGTGACGCCACCTGTGGTACCTGGTCAGGGTGACCAGCGCTGCTATATAGATCCGCTGAAGGGTTGGTGTAATGCAACAATGTACAATTGAGTATTCAGAGATATAGAATATCTTCGGGTTATCTTGGCCTCCGCATAGTGTGTCAAAGCGCATGAGGCTTAGAGTCATATACATCAAAAAAACAAAAATATATATTGTAACATTTCCGGGGGTTTTTAGCTCTAGGATCGCTGTCTGGGTAGACAGAATGGCATGAAAACAGTTCATTCAGACAGCAGTTCTGGTGCAAAACTGGCCGCAACCAGCTTTATTAAAGTCCACAGCAAACAGATAAAACAAATCATAAACAGAAAACCTAGGCTTGTCTAGCCTCTAATTACACTTAGATAGATGGCCCTCTCTATCCGGGACCCAGACTCTACCAGTCTGTGCCCAAAACAACACATATCACATATGTTACCAGTATGGAGCTTCACAGATACTCCTCCTTGTGTCTGAAGGCACCTTCCATGACCAGACTTGAGAGAGATCCACTCCTATTCAGCCGCTCTTCACACGGATTCGCACTGAGACTACTCCTATGTCCGGGGTCCTTCCTGCACCCAGACTGAGATAGCTCAAACACTCTTGGAGACTGCTTCCTTGTGCCAGGACACCTCTCTGTGTCCAGGCTAAAGACAGCTCAAACACTCTTGGAGACTGCTTCCTTGTGCCAGGACACCTCTCTGTGTCCAGGCTAAAGACAGCTCTAACACTCTTGGAGACTGTTTCTTGTGCCAGGACACCTTCCTGTGTCCAGGCTAAACTAGCTCTCAGATTGTGTTTGCAGACACCTACTTCTGGTCTCCTAATTAGGACCTGAGTAGTTTCAGGCTTGTGCTGCAAGTGTGTGCTGAATGTGAGGTGTAGTGACCTTTCTCTACCACTAGGTTTACAAAGCCACACATTTCCCTTATACCTAGGTGAAATGTACACCCCATTCATCACATATTCACTCACTGTCTCACATATCCCCTCCCTCTTCTCCAGACCGGAGGGCTGGCCATCCAGACCGGAGGGCTGGTCAACAATCCAACAGAGACAGTGAACTCCGGACCAGTCATGGCCCTCACCAGCTTCATCTCCACCACTGTCATTTGTATCGTCACCTGAGTCATAGCCAACATCAACTTCCTCTTCATCTGAAGCATCCGCACTACCCTGTACCCTCCCAGGCCTATACTCTCTGCGGGCCTCGGGTATCCTGCACGGTTTCATCTTGACCTTAGGGCCGGGCTCATTTTCGATATAGTGCCTGGCCAGAGAAGTACGACCCGACACATCAGAACACTTCTGCTGACTCTTCCTCAGAAACTCACGTACCTCCTGTCCCTGGTGCACTGACCATGTGTCACCAACTATCACAGAAGGTATAGGGGGTTTTTCACTTTTCTCCAGTTCCCCACTTTCAGGCTCTTCTGGCAGGACATGCCCAGAAGCCCCACCGTCAGTCCTAGACTCTACCTCTTCAGCCACGTTCTGCATCCCATCTGGGCTCCCGTGTGTCTGCAGCGGCAACGGAGTGACACATCGCTTTTCCCATTTGTTGGGACGTGGCTCCGATGTAGCCTCCCTGAAAGTGCACTTGAGCTCACCAATGCCATCTACTGATCCGGACCGTAACCCGTCCACGCCGCTGTCTTCGGCAGAAACAGATTCCTGGACAGAGTCAGTCCCCATATCTTCAGTCTTGCTCCTCACAGCTTCACTTGAAACCTCAGCTTCTGATGAGGCATCTGGCTTGGTGACCACCACTTCCATGGCTTTTTCCACCTCTGCAGCATCACCTTCAGAGTCCTTGGCATGATGCAGATCCACACCACACACTGACAACTTCTCATCTTCAACAGCATCCACTTGTGCTGTGTTCAGTTTCAGAGTCCTGCCTTTAAAGCTCAGCTCTCCTCCTTTCACCTTAGTCTTCGCCAGGGAACCGGCCAACTGTAAAACATCTTCAGATGCCATCTTCTGTCTGGCTGTAAGGTCAGCATCAGCTTTCTTCTCAGGACTCTCAACCTCCTCTGCTACCATGCCTTCCTCATTTGCACTGGTTGCTTTATGGTCATCAGATAATTCACTATCACTATCTGACCCCTTTTTCTCAGCCACATCTGTCTCACTGTCAGGGCTATACACTTCATTATCATTCACATCCTGCTCACTGTCAGGGTTATACAATTCATTTTCATTCATATCCTGCTTACTGTCAGGGTTATATAATTCATTTTCATTCACATCCCTGCTCACTGTCAGGGTTATACAATTCATTTTCATTCACATCTTGATCTGGAACCTTAGTTAACATGTCATCCACAACATTAACTTCACCATCTGGTCCCTCAAGTATGTGACTCTGTGACAACCCCAGCACTATACTTCTATATAGCTCAGGTACTAGGAGCTGACTCACGACCTCTCCCTGGACTTCAGTGTCCCTATACAATAGGCTATTGTTCATGGCAGCATGAGGAAACCTCTCCTCAGAGCCAGGCTCCTGGGAAACCTCATTTAGAACAATCATATTTTCCTGTGCCGTTTTAAGAGAGGGGTCTCGCCACTGCTCACTCTCAAAATTGTCACAGGACACAGGTAAGTCAGGGACACTCGGTTCTCGAGAACCACCATCCTCGTCTCCCAACATCACCTGTAAAGGAATTTCATCACTATCACAGTCATCATTATTATCAATATCATTATCATGACTATGATCAGTATCATAATCACTATCATGATCATCATCACTATCATTATCAGCATCATCATCATGGTCATCATCATTATCATGATCATCATCATCATCATCATTATCTATCATCATCATTATCATGGTCATCATCATTATCATGATCATCATCATCATTATCACATAAGTTTAACGGCCCACTAGCATTGTGTTCCGCCCCTCGGGACTGCGCACCCTCAATAGGAGCTTCATCACACTGTCCATCAGAAACATTTTTCCCCCAGAGATCCTTAGACCGGGGAAAGTCATTACCCAATATAATGGGTTGCACCAGGGTCTTCACTACCCCCACTTCACATGAAACCTCCCCGAGTTTGGGGACCAAGTCCACGGCAGTCTCTGGGTAGACTTTGGTGTCTCCATGGATGCACACCACACTCAGGTGCTTATCAGGGATGAAGTCCCTATCAATCAGGCTGTCACATACGGAAGTCACTGGACTCTCTGAGCCCAAGAGGGCCTGTGCTGGGCAGTCACTTACAACCACCGGGGACCCCTGTGGTCCAGTCTCTTCGGCTGAGGTGGACACACACACAGGCTCTGCGCAGGGAGAGGGATCTGCCAACATCACAACACATAGGCTCCCCCTCTATTGGACAGTTGGCTGCAATTTCACGCCAGCTCCAACACTGTCCATCACACTCTCCCACCCACATGTCCCCTCGGGCCTGAACCCGCTTATCAGCATACCCCATGTCCCCAACAGCTGGAACGCTCTTACCGCGAGAGTTCAGCGTCCGGGAACTCTGAAGTGACGACCTCTCAGACGGCTGTACCTCAGGAGGACGTGCTCGGGTGTAGCGGTTCACTATCACCTTTTCAACTCCATAATCAGGTTTGCTTACTGCAGACTCCCAACTGCATCTCCAGTCATGAACTCCCCTGGCACGGGCTGTCACCGTAACACCCAGCCGGGTAAGAATCGCCGCTTTCAACTTGGCATAGTCTTCGCTGTCCTGCTTGCTCAGGTCAGCCCAGACTTTTTGGGGTTCCCCAATCAGATAGGGTACGACCGCCATGGCCCATTCAGATAGTGGCAGATTCTCCTTCTCTGCCAGTCTCTCAAACCTAGTAAGATATACCTCCACATCATCACGAGGTGTCATTTTTCTCAAGGACCGTCTTACCGCCTTCTTTATAGCGGACAACGCCGGTGCCTTCACAACATTACTTCGAGACGCGGCACCGAAATCCTTTTTTGGTGCTGTCATCTGCTCAACAAATAACCGGTTATTCTCCTGCTGCTGCTGCAGGAATTGCTGCTGGGCCTGCTGCATGCGCTGCTGGTGCTGCAGGCGCTGCTGCTCCATGCTCTGCTCCATGCTCCGCTGGGCCTGGACCAGGTACTCAATGAGCTCCTTCATACTGCCGGACTTATCTGTCTCAACCCCGGCAGTCTTATGTTGCACATTCACTTGCGCCATTTGTTCAAACAGCGCCTCCATGCTGTCATCCATGCTGTCAGACTTCTCTGTCTTAACAACGGCAGTCTTCACTCAAGACATACACACTCCACAGTTTTTTCCACAGAAAAATTCAGCTCTGCTGTGCAGACATTTTTTTTTTTTTTTTTTTCCTTTGCAAAGTCTATTAGGGCTACTGTCTCTTTAAGACTGCTCCACAGACTTTTCTTTTGCTGCTGCACATTCCACAGTCATTTTCACAACAAGTTCAGCTTTGCTGTGCATACATTTTCTCTCTGCAGACCCTATCAGGGCCACTGTCTCTCCAAGACTGCTCCAAACAGACGTTTCTGCTGACACACTTTTTTTTTTTCTGCTGCTATTTCAATAGACTTCACCTTTAATGCTGTCTCTCGCCACTGTGCTGCATGCACACTCCAGCACTAACTGTATCAGGCACTGCGCTGCCCCAGCATCCTCCACCAATTGTAACATTTCCGGGGGTTTTTAGCTCTAGGATCGCTGTCTGGGTAGACAGAATGGCATGAAAACAGTTCATTCAGACAGCAGTTCTGGTGCAAAACTGGCCGCAACCAGCTTTATTAAAGTCCACAGCAAACAGATAAAACAAATCATAAACAGAAAACCTAGGCTTGTCTAGCCTCTAATTACACTTAGATAGATGGCCCTCTCTATCCTGGACCCAGACTCTACCAGTCTGTGCCCAAAACAACACATATCACATATGTTACCAGTATGGAGCTTCACAGATACTCCTCCTTGTGTCTGAAGGCACCTTCCATGACCAGACTTGAGAGAGATCCACTCCTATTCAGCCGCTCTTCACACGGATTCGCACTGAGACTACTCCTATGTCCGGGGTCCTTCCTGCACCCAGACTGAGATAGCTCAAACACTCTTGGAGACTGCTTCCTTGTGCCAGGACACCTCTCTGTGTCCAGGCTAAAGACAGCTCAAACACTCTTGGAGACTGCTTCCTTGTGCCAGGACACCTCTCTGTGTCCAGGCTAAAGACAGCTCTAACACTCTTGGAGACTGTTTCTTGTGCCAGGACACCTTCCTGTGTCCAGGCTAAACTAGCTCTCAGATTGTGTTTGCAGACACCTACTTCTGGTCTCCTAATTAGGACCTGAGTAGTTTCAGGCTTGTGCTGCAAGTGTGTGCTGAATGTGAGGTGTAGTGACCTTTCTCTACCACTAGGTTTACAAAGCCACACATTTCCCTTATACCTAGGTGAAATGTACACCCCATTCATCACATATTCACTCACTGTCTCACAATATCTTAAGCATAGATGTAAAGTACAGAGGTTTCCAGATATGATATTAGTATACATGTATAACTAGAAACCCCTTCCTGATTAGCATCCCTATATTAGGGTTTTTTTTTGGGGACACACTGAAGCAAAAAAGCCCCCCTATGATAATATATAACTTCAGGCAAGATATTAACATGCATACTTGATAGAAAGCCCCCTCATGGTTTATATCCCCATTGTTTATATCCCTATATTAGGGTCTTTTAAGACACATTGGAGAAAAGAACCCCCCTGCGGTAATATATAACACAGCAAGGCACAACGGCTGGACTTAAGATTAATTGGCAACTCAATAAGATAAAGTTCCAAGTTATGTAGCAATTCAAGTATAACTCCAAGTCATGTAGCAACTCGACGTGTTTCCCTCTTCTGAGGTTCATCAGGAGTACGATAACATTCAGGAGTACTTAGCTTTAGATTTTCAAAGATAGTGACAGATGCTCAGGTACGATCCCTCCTTTGGTATGATGCCTGAGGTAAATGTTTTCTGTCCAGACTATATAGCTTAGCATGCTCGGTTTCAAATTAGCCTCACCTGTGTATACAGACTCGTATCGGAATACCCCCATCAGTGTCTCAGCGTGCGTGTCACCCGTGCGTTCCAAGACTACTTCCGCTTCCTGGCAGTGGCGATCATGTGAGCGATGACGCCCACAGACTCCCAGCAGTTTAGCGGAGCGATCGCTACATACATGGGACCCTGTCAATGCGCATGCGTAAAGAATTAACGCACGCATCCATTGCATAGTCGGCGCACGATTCAGAAAAACAGTCATGACACATATATAGCTCTGCCAATGTGCGCGCATAGAAGATTAGCGCATATCTCTAAGAATAATCCCAGAGCGATCGTAAACATAAGAATCATTTCCCTAAAAAATATATTCAGCGGGCCGTTCACAGTTTAACATAATTGGATAAAGAACATGTCCCAGAAATTGCGGAGAGCAGACAGACAGAAAGGGAGCACGGATGTCCCACGTCCAGACAGGCGCAGGTTCGAGCCAAGGGCAACGAGCACAGCACATCAAAAATCCCATACCACAATATTTTATCACCATAAACAAAATAAAATGAATACACTCACAAAGGATAATGATAATGGAAAAATAAATCAATAAGGACAAAAAACATCTGATGTCCCCCGTATTAGAGAAATATTCCCCCAGGGTGATAGGGGAAGAAAAAGGTTATAAATAGCACCTCAGTTGAGGTGTGATATAATGAGAACAGACCCATTAGGGTCGATAAATCTCAGGGTTTTTAAATATTGTCAAGTATATTCAATAGGAGGCAAATGGAAAACGGAAAACAGGGAGTATTACCAAAGTCGGGTGAAAGAGAGGAAAAGGGGAGGGATGGGAATGGCGGAAAGGGGGAACATAGGAGACAATGTAGGAAGAATGTTTCACAGAAAACAGTTGAACTGCATCTGTTCATTCAAGCCATTAGGAAATGTTGTGTCAAGCCTATAAATCCATCTCAGTTCCTTTTGCAGTATCTTTTTGTTCCAGTCTCCACGACGTATAGATGGATAGATCACCTCTATGACACAAAAGTAAAAGGAGTCTAAATTACCTTGGTGTACTTCTCTGATATGTCTAGAGATCGCGGTGTCCCTTGCATTCCGAATATCCCCCAAGTGGTCACCAATACGTCTCCTTAACTCTCTTTTTGTCTTACCAACATAATTAAGTGGGCAGGAGCAAGTGAAAAGGTAGACCACGCCACTGGTCTTGCAATTGGCAAAGTGTCTATTCTGAAAAATTTGACCTGTGAAGACACTGGAGAACTCTTTTCCAACTTTGACATATTTGCAAAAGGAGCAACTTCCACACCTAAAGGTGCCCACCGATCTCCTATCCAACCATGTACCTTTTTTGGGGGGAGGGGTATAGAGACTGTGCATTAATTGATCTCCAATAGACCTGCCTCTCCTATAAGTAATCGCGGGAGTGTTTGGCAAAAAGTCACATACCTCGCTATCTGCTTTTAGGATACCCCAGTATTTACTGATGATATCACGAACCTCTCCGAGAGTGGTTGTCATAATTGCCAATAACACGCACATATTTATCTGTCTTTTTCTCCTTTGGACGTAGGAGATTACCCCTAGTGCATTTCTCTGCCTCCTTAAAGGCGTCCAGGAGAGCATCTTTTGGATAACCCCTGTCCAAGAATCTAGTTTTAAGCTCCTTAGCTTGTCTATAGAAGCTAGACTGGTTGGAACAATTTCTTTTCACCCTGAAATATTGCCCCTTCAGAATACCCCTACGTAGACTCTGAGGGTGGTTACTTCTCCAATTCAACAGATTGTTAGTAGCAGTCAGTTTTCTATATATTTCAGTTTCCAAGAGACCATTACTGCCTTTGCTGATTTTGATATCAAGGAAATTAATAGATGTCAAGTCAGCCTCAGATGTAAATTTTAGGCCCAAGTTGTTCTGATTGAGTTCTTTGACAAACAAATCAAAGGACGGTCTGTCCCCTGCCAAGAAAATCAGAATATCATCAATGTAGCGCCCCCAGAAAATAATCTGGGGGCACCACCAGGCAGTCCTCTCATCACCAAAAACAACAGTGTCCTCCCACCAGCCCAGGAGCAGATTAGCATAAGTGAGTGCACAAGGGCTACCCATGGCAGTGCCCCTGAGCTGGTGGTAGTAGACACCGTCGAACAGAAAATAGTTGTGGGTCAATACAAATTCCAGTAATGTACATATGAACTTTCTATGCACATTACAATGTGTCCCTCTAGACTTTAAGAAAAATTCGACTGCCTCCAGTCCTTTATTATGGGAATGCTACTATACAAAGCTTCAGTAAAGAACTTAGCGTGCACTCAGTCAAGTAAGACAAGGTGCTGGTGTAGCGGACCTGAGGTCCCAAATCTAGAATAATATAATACACCGCACACTTAGTTGAATATGATGCAAGGGGGAAAACTATTATTTATTTATATACAGATTGGTAGTTTAGGCAAGGCAATATATGACAAGCGATTAAATTTTTAACGTTTCGGCTCAACCGGAGCCTTTATCAAAAAAGTCACTTGAGGTCCAGTGCCAATGAATACAAAGAGAAGGTGCAAAAACCAACAGGGTGTTAGAGTAAGGCTAATTAGTAGCAGCTGTTCACAGGGAATCGTAAATATGTCACATAATGCAGCTAACAGTCTGAGAGGAGATATTTAGAAGCAGCGCTCCCGCGCCGAGCTTGTGATGTAAACCTATAGTGACTAAATCTGATGGTCAAACCTATCAAACTGAAAACACGGCGTATGCCTTCTTTTCGGCTATTCACGGTATGTGCCTTTATCCTTAGTTTTATATTAACAAGGGGAAAGATATACGATAAATTAACCCCATACATCACTCTACAGCACCATTAAATAGCGGCAGGAACCGCACTAATACCACAGGGTAAGCAGCACGCCAGCATTACCAACACGTGCACAATGGGTATTTACACTGATGTTCATATCATTACCTATATTCTCTGGTTATTATAGGATACTTGTTTGCTCTGTAAACACGTTCATTTTGTGATATACGGTATGTATGTTTTTGCTCCAGGTAATCTAATAAGACGTTTGACTGAACCAATTTTGCCACTTCCTATACCATTTTCATTGTAATCTAATACACCCATGTTTATACTTTGTTTTTTTGAATTTCTTGGGAAATATTGTTTCCATGACGTCTGTTAAATCTCTTACTATTATTTTTGTACAGTTACTGATGAAGGTCCTACAGGACCAAAACGTTTGACATCACTTAATAAAAAGACACAATTATCATTCAAGTTGAGTGCAGAGTTTATTATATATTTAGTATGGCTGCCTATTGAGTCGCACGCCAGGGTCTGTGGGGTACTCGGCACCGAGCCCGTTCACTTCCATGGGGAATGTCATGGCGACACAGCTCGGTCCGTGGCCCTGGGCGCTCACTGAAAAGGGGGATATTTGCAGGGCATTAAAGTATTTGTAGGATGCTCGTGACGCCACCTGTGGTACCTGGTCAGGGTGACCAGCGCTGCTATACAGATCCGCTGAAGGGTTGGTGTTGGGCAGCAAGGTGTTAAGCCTTCCACAGGCAAGGCCGGGGTCCTTCAGGGTAAACGGAGTGTAGGGGTGCAGGATGGAGAAGGGGAGTTCAGCCGCAGGAGTAATAAGGCAGACACACACACGAAAGTCTCTTTCTGTACCTTTACTGATGGTGTTGCAGGCACGTCCCGGGGTGCTGGCAGGGTGAAGGATGCACGTCCAGTTCTTCCCTCTGAGTAGGTGTAGGGCCTCCGTACTCCTGTAATGTGAGTCTCTGACCTGTATGAAACGAGGCCTAACTCTGTCTTCCTCTTTGCACCCGGCTGACTTTGTATAGGGCTTTCTATTGGAAGGACACAGTCTCTAATGGCGGTACCTGCCAGACTCCTGTCTTCCTAACCCAGCCACGTATCAACACCTATGGGCTCCTGCGACTTGTAGTCCCGCAGGGTCTCCGATATCTCCTGCTAGGCGTGAAGGATCCAGCAAGCTCGGACCCGGCGTCCGGTTAATCAGAGTAGAGGTAAGCTATCAATGCTGTTTCCACCTCTGTCACTCTCTTCTTACTCCACTCGCCTTTCGTCCTACTCGACCCTCACACTAAACACATTAGAAGTTGGTGGTCTGCTTCTTCTCCTTTCTTCACCGCTCTCAAAGCGTCGGCACTCTTGCTCGCTGAACTGAACTAAGTTGACTCAGTTCTGACTAGGCTGGAGTGGCTATCTTTCCACTTGTACTAGCCTCCACACGTTGAACTAAGCTTAGAGCTGCAGACTTCAGGTTCTTTCCAACTGCTGTTTTCTCTCCCTCCTCTCCAGGAGAACTAACAACTCTCAACTCCTCTCTGAGGTAACTAAGCTCAGACTGATCTACTCTCCACGTAGACTCAGACTAAAACTGATCTGTGAGCTCTCTGAGGTAACTACTGACTGCAGCCCTCAGACTAACTAACTTCCTGTGGCTTCAACATGCTTATATACACTGAAAAGGCTCCCTCTGGTGGCTCTAGGGATTGGTGAAGATGTGTGTATGCATATTGGGTCCTCTAGTGGTCATTACCTTCGGTGCATCCCTCTGGGAAATGAGATTCCAAGCGCAGCTGGGCTCTACACTATGATAGAGGGGCAATTCATTTGGTAGAGTAGCTGAGCTGCCTGCCACTAACAGTGTACAAATTGCATGTGTGGACCACAGGGCCGGCATCAGCACCTGGCATACCCGGGCAAGTGCCGGGGCCCTGAGCATGTGGGAGGGCCCACTCGCCATCGGGCACCCCGGCGCCCGTTAGTGGATGAGAGCGGTGTCAGCGCTGCCACTGGGCCCCCCTGCTTGCTCAGGGACCCGGCAGCAGCTGGCACAATACTTACCTCTCTCCGTGCCTCCGCTGCCACAGCTCAAGAGGGCGCCTGTGCTTCCTTTCACAGCAGTGCCGCTGAATGACGTCATCATTCAGTGGCCGGCTGTGGCAGAGAGTGCGCGGATGCCGGACAGGTGAGATGTGATGTGTATGTGTCTGTGTGTGTGTCTGTGTGTATCAGTGTGTGTGTATGTAGTGTGGTGCTTTGTGTATGTGTGTATGTGAGAGAGTGCTGGTGTGCTGCTGTGCTGTCTGTGTGTGGTGCTGTATGTGTGATGGTGGTGGAGGTGTCAAGGTAAAATATAATTTTCTACTATACTTTTATATTTATAGTGTGTATATGTATTTTGTAAACACGAAGTTTCCCTTAAATGATATTATTCAGATTGAAACTTATTTTAGGACAATGTTAGTATCTGCTGGTGTCTGTCTCCACCTTGTGTCCTATCACTGTATTACACTAACTATCTAATAACTTGAACTGGATCCACTGAAATGACCCCCACCTTTGGAGAATGGAGGAATCACATGATACACGAGAACAATAGAATCTTTCTTCAAGAAACGAAACTGAGGATGACAACACGATCAAGGAGGACTTAGAAGAAGATCTAAGGACCAATTAGGATGACCAGATGCTGAATATATACATATATGGACATCATTCAGCATATCTCTTTCTCCTCAATCCCGCCTTTACTCCACCCCAATATACTGTGTATGTAATCTTATGTACGTGAATAAAAAGTTCAGTGCTTACTGGAGATGGCCGCCTAATAGCACCATTTTCTTTAGGGCACGTTCTGAAGTCTGAACCAGCGTATTGCCTGATTCATTCTCGGTCGACCCGTGCTCTTAGTCTAATTTGGAGTGACTGGAGGATGAGTGGTTTGTCGTTACGACCCCGACATTTGGCGCCTAACACGTGGGCCGTGGATTGCCGCCCGTCCGGACCCGTCTTGAGGACTTTGCGGTGGTGCCCGCGGTGACTGAGTGCGAGGACTGCAGCCTCCGTTGAACACGGTAAGTTGGGATCATATACTTTATATGCGTCCCACTTGCCTGTGTGTCAGTCACTGTTTGGTCCTGTCGTATTGTCCATTTGGGTCTGGAGGGGTGACCGGTTGAGTGGTGAGACCAAGGGCAATCCCACGCCACGAACCAGCAAGTCTGACCGAGTGATGTTGCATTCCTGCACGTTCTCGTGAAAATTACCACGTTCCTCCTCCTCCAGTCACTGTACTTTTATGCAGATAGTTGCCTCCCGTGATTATTTGGTAGTGTCTAAATTTCTAGCATCTTGTAGAGAATTGTGGTAGGGGTGCGCATAACCAAATTTCCTTAGGAGACGAATAGAGGAGGGCTCTTCGTCTGAGAAAGTGACAAATGGAGGGGGTACTCTTTGTCTAACCCGGGAAGTCTCATTAGGAGAAGCCCAGGTGTCAGCATATGGAGGGGGACTCTGTGCTGTGTAGAGTGTCCGGTGTACTGCGCTGTAACGTCACCATCCACAGTTAGGGAAAAGACAGAATAGAGGGGGACTCTTTGTCTTGTCACAGTATTGAGGGGGACTCTGCAGTGACGGGTGGTGACTTGCGAGTGACGCCGGTGGTCTGAGTCGCGACAGATCATTTCACTCTGTTAAATTATGATGCGCATGTTTAAATCAAACAAAACCCACAAGTTAGAGGGTGGTGCTTTGGGAGTGGTTGAATTGATGGAATCACGTGGAGGCAAGAAGGCTGTTAAGAATGAGCTTGCCGAGTACAGGCAGGCTTCAGCCTTCAGTGTGGAAAGACTTTGTCGCACAGAATGAGGGAAAGTTGAGAGATCAGGGGCTCTTGTATCAAGCCCGAGCACATTTGAGAGTAGTAAATGATTTGAAAGTTGAGGGTTGGAAAGAGGTAGATGGAATAAGGAGGTTCGGAAAGTGCTGAGCCTTTGTTCGGATATGTAAAATGCTCTGCATATGATCTTGTTGATGTAACTAAAATGGCCGCTCCAAGCCCTCGGCCACCCCCCTATAATGGTGCCGATCTTAGAACAAAGGGAGGTTGGACCTGTTATGTGTGTGGTGAACAGAATCCGCCCTGGGCGGAGACCTGCCGTGTTTGTGGGGCGGGTCGCTCCTGGTGTAATGCCCAGTCCATCGCCCCTCCCACACCCAGCGGCCATTTTGGTAAACCCAGTGGCCATCTTAATACACCCGGAAATGGCCAACACCCCATCTCCTCCGGCGGCCATCTTGGGACACCCAAGCACACCCAGTCAGGCCTATATCCCTTGCTGATACCAACCAGGGCCTACTACCAGCCCCCGCCCGCACCTGTGCAGGCCACAGCTCCCAATATGGCACCAGATGCAACACCATTGTTCCCTTTCACACACCCCAACCCGGCCATTGCTGCAATGCATGAATCTTCAGTTTTTCAAACAATGATCAGAAGCCGCCGCCATGATATTATGGGATCTAATGAAGGGGAGGAGGATCAGGAGATAGAAGAGGGGTGGGCCCCTCAACAGCCACCACTATCCCCAGCAGCACCAGTATCTTTTCTTCCCTCCTCCATTCCCCCACCATCATTGTTAACCCTGGTCCTAGGGCCTATTCCACCCCTACTCCAGAGATGGGGCACCTTCCTCTCCTTCACAAATCCTCAGAGAGGACAGTCGTTCTGTAAGATTCACGGAAACCCCGGTCAGGCCCCCAGCTCCCGGTGTACTTGAAAACTGGTATCCCTGCCATTCACAGCATTACACAGACCGCAACGGAAATCCAGTGACATTGTCCATAGGGTACGGTGATTTCCTGACACATCGGGTTGGTGCTATAGTTAGTCCTGCCAACTCCAACTGCTCCAAGAAAGGGGGTCTGGCTCTATTAATAGCCCAAGCAGGTGGTCCCATCGTCACTGCAGAATGCATGGCTCATATATACACTCATGACCCTTTGCCACCTGGACAGACTCTGACAACCCATGCAGGGGACCTTCCCGCTGATATCATCATCCATGCAGCAGGTCCAGTCCATGATCCTCTAAATTCAAATGAGTCACGGGCCACCCTTCGGGCCACCATACATTCAATACTCCATCATGCTGGTATGTTAAAAACAGAAGACATTAGGCACCAGGAATTATTTGAAACCAATGATAAAGTAGTAAATTTGTGATTGCTTTGTCTAAAGAGTTAACTAACACCCACTCTATAGTGTCTGCTTCTCTCCAGAATTTACAGGTGACACGGTGCATGATTTCTCGCCTGATGACCTTATATATATAAAAATTTATGGGAAGAGACTGTCTCCAGCCCAGATTTGAGGGTCCCTACTCTGTGGTCCTGACCACCCCTACTGCCCGAAGCTCGAGGGCAAGAGCACCTGGATTCACGCCTCCCATTGCAAGAAGGACAAGATTAATCAGCAGTCATGAAGTTTCTGATATACATATCCTTTTGAGCTATATCCTGATCTCCAGTAGTGCCACTATGCCCACCTTCTGGGTTAATACTACAACCCCTGTGGTTATCTTTAAGTTCGATTCCTATCAAATATTCAACTGTGATAGGAATGATTTCAAGGGATCAATATATTAAACTTAGGGGAAAAGGGATATTTTATCTCTATGTCACCCGCCCAGGGAATGAAAACTGTTATGATTGGTTAGATGTGGGATAGAAAACAGAAAAAGGGAAAATTGGCAGATGAAGCTAGATACAATAGATTGATAAATGAGATATACAAGTGTTATATTTGTAGGAACTGATCTAAGAATGCAGAAGTCAGTGACAGCAAGCAGAGATAAGTGCTGGCAGCAGCGAGATGGTATTTTGCTGTACACCAAGGTCATTCTACAGATAAGCAACCTGCAGGCTGAGGGAGAGAGGACACACAAACTACGCAGTGGTTTGACCCCTCCCGTCGGGTATTCGTGAGGATGCACAGGAAAGAGTGCAACAGTTTTATGTTTTTGGAATAGACACAGTACGTAAGAATCGAAGGTCAGAGTATGTGAGAAGCAAATAGACAGGCAGAGAAAGGAAGTTACACTAGAGGACAGAGTTCAGGAAAGAGCCAAAAGATTATTTCTGGACTCTAAGAAAAACTTGGGTGGAAATGGGTTTTGTCAAAGAAAACAAGACTAGTGAGAAAGTTCTAGCAAGTTTTATATGAATGGCATAAAAAAAAAAAAAAGAAGTGACAAGGAAAAACTGAAAGTAAGTAGACCGGATTAGAGATCAGTTAAAGCAGAGGATCTAGCCAGAATAGCACAGGGGGCACAACATGATTTAGTGCAGGCAAAAAGAGGTAGCTTGCGCATGAGCCCCCTTGTCTCCTTACCCCCCATTCCTAATTGCACAGTACAGGTGAACCTACTAGGGGGACATGAGGTTGAATTCCAGGTGGACACGGGGGCAGAAAATTCAGTAATTACAGACAACTCTCCAGCTCCCCGTCACTAAAAAGATTCCCCTGCAGATTCGGGGAACCGCTGTGCACACACAGTTGGTGGTGTCACCGCGGGGTCAATGTGGTCTTTTGGGATGTGGTGTGTTGTTACGGTTGCGGGCGCGTATTGAGTGTTGTCCGGTTGGGACTGTCACTGTGGCACCGGGACTGGGGCGGAGCACTCTTTGTGGAGTCGTGTCGCTAGACGTTGCTAGTACACAGAGGAAAGAGAAGATTTTCAGGAAATATATTCCAATGTTATTCCTGGACCCCACCGTCATGATGTACTCTTTAGGATAAGGACAGGGGATTTTACGAAACAACATGTTGGGGTCATAGTAAATGCTGCAAATAATCAACCTCACTATGCTGGAGGACTGGCCGCAACAATTTCACAGAAAGGCGGACCCATGATACAGGACGAATCTAATTCGTATATACAAACGTGTGGTCAGGTAGAAATAGGACAGGTCCCAGCAACCAGAGCAGGACAGTTGCCGTGTCAATATGCAATATATGCAATGAAATCACGATATACTTCTACTAATATGCCTAGGTCCCAACAATTACTTACTGAAGCTGTCCAGAATGTAATCCTGTATGTTTTCCCTGTCCACTCCGAACAATGTATTAAAAAAAAAAAAAAAAGTTAGAAGAATTCAGCTTGTTCTGTATCAGAAAAAAAAAACAGCCAGTAGTTCTAGCCCACATTTTGCAAGCAGGCAGCTGCAGGTCCAAGGACAGTTCTTATCAGTGCCCACATAGCAAACTCCAGCCCCCCTTCAACTTAACCCTGTGTACGGGTTGGTACAAAAATTATGGGCAGTTAATGCAGCTACTGATCTGGAAACTCCAGTGGTGTCTAATATATATATATACACTTTTGTTCCAGATATCTCAGGATGCTGCTTAGTTTACAGTTATTGATTTTGCCAATGTTATTTTTATAATATGTTGATGATTTACTGATTTGTGTTCTTCCAGGAAACAGTGTCGTATTGCAACAATATTACTTATGTTGTTTCTGTATCAAGCAGGTTGTAAAGCGTTGAAGGATAAACTACAATTCTGTAAATCTTCAGTTATCTTTTTGGGACATTGCATTATACCAGGGGGAACAACATCGGACCAGTGCTCGCAAAGAAGCTGTACAGAATTTTCCTATTCCTGTTAATGTTGCCGCTCTTAGGATATTTCTTAGACTGATTTTCTACTGCAGGCAGTGGATTCATGCTGTATCAATCCTCATGCAGCCTCTCTATGACTGTATCACCATTGTGCTTTTTAAACTAACTCCTGAAGGTATAGACAGTTTTTATTTTTCTCTCAAAAACAGGATTGTGGCAGCTCCAGCGCTAGGAATCCCCAACTATGAACTACTATTCACCCTGTATCTCCATGAACAGCAGGGACACGCGGCAGGGGTATTGACTCAGTTACATGGTGACAATCAAAGGCCAGTGGCCTGTTTCAGTGGAAGACTAGATGCAGTGGCTAGAGGTGCCCCGTCCTGTGTACGGGCAGTACATGCTGTAGGACTATTGCTCCACAAATCATCAGATATCGTTCTTGATTATCCACTGACAGCACTTACACCTCATGATGTATACATCATACTGAACCAGGTGCAGTCGGCACATCTTTCAGCTGCACGTCATCTTCGATTGCAATGTGCACTTTTAATGCCTCCAAATGTTTCTTTGCAGAGATGTACCACACTTAATCCTGTCACATTGTTACCTCTCTCGGATCTAGGGGGGAGGTCAGGTATTGTACAAAGAAGATCCAAGAGAGGAGATTCCTTATGATTATGTTCAGCTTATGGCACAGGAAACAGCAGGCCTACCCACAGTGTTTGAAACTGAAAGATGTAATGTTGACTTTAAATCTTTTGTAGAACTCACTACCAAGATGACTCAGGTACCTTCCACACCAGGTATGCCATTGTCTCCCTGAATGCAGTAATCAAAGCAGAACCAATACTCCCATATCAGTCGGCCCAGGAGGCTGAATTTAAGGCTCTGACCGAGGCCTGTAAGATAGCTGAAGGTAGAATTGTTAACATCTACACAGATTCTAGATACGCATTCGGTATAGCTCATGATTTGGGTCCAATTTGGAAGTCTAGAGGATTCCTGATGGCAGCAGGACATCCCATTAAAAATGCTGACGCAGTCCAGCAGTTAATTGATACATTACAATTACCAAAAGAAGTAGCTGTCATAAAAGTTAAAGCACATACCAGATGCACTGATCATGTGAGTAAAGGAAACAAAATGGCCGATGCAGCAGCAAAAACAGCAGCCAGTAGACCACTCCAAGGGGTAACGATGCACCAGGTAAGCGCTCCCAAAAATCCCTTTGTGTCGGAGGATGCCTTAGCCCAGATGCAGGCTCAGGTGCGCCAGGAGGAAGTAAAAAAGTGGGAAAAAGAAGGTGCATGTCTGAATGCAGCAACTGGGGTATGGGGAAGAGGGATGCGCCGATGCCTTCCAAGAGCGTTGTACCCTGCGGTCGCCCAGATGTTACATGGGCCAACCCACCAGTCCAAAACTGCTGTGATGAGTGTGATGCAGAAGCATTGGGAGGCACCAGGCTTTTCCACCTGTATAGAAGGTTTGATCCAGGGATGCATGGTATGTGCTACACATAATCAGAGAAGGGTAGTCAAGACACCACCCAAACACACCCCTCGGCCCTTCTATTCTTTCCAGAGACTGCAGATTGATTATATTCAGTTGCCAAAATCAGGTTCATGGGAGTATGGGTTGGTGTGTTTTTGATTTATTCTCAGGTTGGCCGGAGGCTTTCCCGATTGCCAAGGCTACGGCTGCGGCAACCGCAAAGAAGCTGCTTGTGGAGGTGGTGTGCAGGTATGGAGTACCAGAGGTGATCGAAAGTGACAGAGGTACACATTTCACAGGTGAAATAATGAATGAAGTCTTGACAGCTCTGGGAATTCAACAAGTTTTCCACACCCCATATTACCACAAAGCGGTGTAAAAGTAAAAGGACTAAATAGGATATTGAAGTTAAAAATCTAAAAGGCCATGGCTGAAACAGGGAAATCTTGGCCTGAATGTTTACCATTAGCCCTATACTCAGTAAGGTACACTCCAAGTAGAAAAACTGGACTTTCTCCGTATAAAGTACTATTTGGCAAAGTGCCTAGTTTAGGATGTTTCTTTTCCCAAGCATTGGAAATAAGTAACCATGTATTAAGCTCATATGTAAGGGATTTGTATAAAAGACTCAAGAAAGTATATGATAATGTTTTCAGTTCTCTTCCAGATCCGAACCAGGATCCTGGGAGTCTGCAGTCTGCAGTCTGGAGACTGGGTAGTCATTAAAAGACACGTGAGAAAGAGTCTGGATCCGAGAATCTAGCTCCACTGATATCCAGAAAAAGAAGGAGTCTGGGTCAGTTGCACACCGGTTATGCTGAGGATCCCAAAGTTTATATGGATCCCATAGGTGTTCCTAGGGGGTCCCAGACGAATACAAAGCTCAGAATCAGATCCTGGCGGGTTTCCGTTCTTTCATCCCAACTGTGCAGATCAATTACAATGTAGATTGGATAAAATATATATACTACACTGAGCAAAGATTTATCAATATCAATTTTAGTCAAGATGCTTTCCAGGATATAGTTGAGAAACTGGGCCCAAAACAAAAGACTGACTCTTCAAAATAGACTGGCGATTGACATGATTCTAGCTGAAAAAGATGAAGTCTGTGGGATGATAGGGGAAGAATTTTGTACTTATATTCCTCAGAATTCTGGAGTCAATGGTAAAACTATAGTGGCCCTTACAGAGATTAAAAATCTGGCTCAGGAAATAAAAGCCAATGCAGAAGTAGATACCTCTTTCTTCTTAAGATGGCTTGGAGGACTTAAAAAATTTCTCCAACAAGCCTGCTTAGTGGTAACAGGGCTTTTGGTGCTAGGATTGATAATTCTATGTTGTGTGATATCTATGTATAGGAAAGCTGTGACCAATGCAACCGCCTCCTCAGGTACTTTCCTTCATCAGGAAGTTGTGTCGCTACTATATGAAGACACTGATAAGGGTGATATGGAGAAATATACTCCGCAGGATAAACCTGATAAAACCCCCTATAACAAAATACAAATGGAAATAAGAGATTTAGTTTAGGGATAGTGGGAGAACTCCATGTGCATGTTTGGTAGGGACTTGGTTGTTTGGGGGCGGTCCATAAGGGGCCAGTTTCTAAAATGACCAAGCGAAGAAATCCATTACCCCTGTCCCCACACATGGACAGTCTCGAAGGCCGCATAAATTAAGGGAAAAACTTAGTGTTTAGGGGGATTGTCAAGGTAAAATATAATTTTCTACTATACTTTTATATTTATAGTGTGTATATGTATTTTGTAAACACGAAGTTTCCCTTAAATGATATTATTCAGATTGAAACTTATTTTAGGACAATGTTAGTATCTGCTGGTGTCTGTCTCCACCTTGTGTCCTATCACTGTATTACACTAACTATCTAATAACTTGAACTGGATCCACTGAAATGACCCCCACCTTTGGAGAATGGAGGAATCACATGATACACGAGAACAATAGAATCTTTCTTCAAGAAACGAAACTGAGGATGACAACACGATCAAGGAGGACTTAGAAGAAGATCTAAGGACCAATTAGGATGACCAGATGCTGAATATATACATATATGGACATCATTCAGCATATCTCTTTCTCCTCAATCCCGCCTTTACTCCACCCCAATATTCTGTGTATGTAATCTTATGTACGTGAATAAAAAGTTCAGTGCGTTCTGAAGTCTGAACCAGCGTATTGCCTGATTCATTCTCGGTCGACCCGTGCTCTTAGTCTAATTTGGAGTGACTGGAGGATGAGTGGTTTGTCGTTACGACCCCGACAGAGGGAGGGCAGTGATGATGATGATGGGGAGGCAATGATGATTGATGAAGATGGGCAGGCAATGATGATGATGGGGAGGCAATGATGATGATGATGGGAGACAATGATGATGATGATGATGATGGGAAGGCAATGATAATGATGGGGAGGCAATGATGATTGATGATGATGGGCAGGCAATGATGGTGATGGGGAGACAATGATGATTGATGATGATGGGCAGGCAATGATAATGATGGGGAGACAATAATAGTGATATTGATGGGGAGGCAATGATGATGATGATGATGGGCAGGCAATGATGATGATGGGGAGGCAATGATGATGATGATGATGGGGAGGCAATGATGATTATGATAGGCACTGGGCAGGCAATGATGATGATGATGGGCACTGGGCAGGCAATGATGATGATGGGAGGCAATGATGATGATGATGATGGGGAGGCAATGATGATGATGATATTGGGCAGGCAGTGATAGTGATGGGGAGGCAAAATGATGATGATGATTTGGGCAGGCAATGATGATATGAGGAGGCAATGATAATGATGATGATGGGCAGGCAAATTTATGATAATGGAGAGAGGGCAATGATGATGATGATGGGCAGGCAGAGTATGATGATGATGGGCAGGCAATGATGATGATGGGGAGGCAATGATGATATGTGATGAGATGGGAGGCAATTAATGATTATGAAGAGGCAATAATGATTGATCATGATGGGCAGGCAATGATGGGGAGGCAATGATGATGATGATGATGGTGAGGCAATTATGATGATGGGCAGGCAATGATGATGATGGGCAGGCATAGATGATAATGGGGAGGCAATGATGATGATAATGGGCAGGCAATGATGATGATGGGGAGGCAATGATGATGATAATGGGCAGGCAATGATGATGATAATGGGCAGGCAATGATGATGATAATGGGGAGTCTTTCCACAGTGCCCTTTCCTGAGCCGTAACAGTGCAGAACGCCGCACAGCACAGAGGAGAGCTCCATATTTTGTATGGAGCATTATATGGGGACCAGTATTCTGTATGGAGCATTATATTGGGTCCAGTATTCTGTATGGAGCATTATATGGGGGATGGTGGGGTGACATCCTGCATGGGGTATTATATGGGTGATGAGGGGGAGACTATGTGGTGCCCATAATATTGTATGGAGGACTGTACTGTCCAGTCTGTTCTGTGCGCTGTGAGGATTTGGCGGTTTTTGAGCTATTGTACAATTTACAATAGATATCAGTCATGTAATGGAAGAAGAGAAGTGTTTGGCATTGTACTGTACCTATATTTCTCTGCCGTATCTATGCATCATGAATCGTGGTCTGTGTTAAAGGGGCCCACTGAGGCTCTTTCTCCCGGGGCCCATAAAAACCTGGAGCCGGCCATGGTGGACCATCACATCTGATTACAGGCTGCCTGCTTATGATAGAGGAGCAATTCATTTGGTAGAGTAGCTGAGCTGCCTGCCACTAACAGTGTACAAATTGCATGTGTGGACCATCACATCTGATTACAGGCTGCCTGCCTATGATAGAGGGGCAATTAATTGGGTGTAGTAGCTGAGCTGCTTGCCTGCTAGTGACAGTCTACAAATTGCATGTGTGGACCATCAGATCTGATTACAGGCTGCCTGCCTATGATAGAGGGGCAATTAATTGGGTGTAGTAGCTGAGCTGCCTGCTAGTGACAGTCTACAAATAGCTTGAGTGGACCATCATATCTGATTACAGGCTGCCTGCCTGTGACAAAAGGGCAATTAATTGGGTGTAGTAGCTGAGCTGTCTGCCTGCTAGTGACAGTGTACAAATTGCTTGAGTGTAACAGAATATAGATGGAAAACATCACCATAAATAGTACCGATGAATATAATCAAATAGATAGGACTAATAGGGAAACTGCCAAAGAGCTAAGCTAATTTACAAAAAAGAAAATAGCAGCCAAAGAATCCCATAAAAAAATATATTAACAACATGTGTTTAAAATTACACAGGATGGTAATTAGAACATCTGGGGAAAATCATTAGGAATGGCAATATATTCCCTCCATAGAGGATCGAGTCAAGTCCTCATAGCTGATAGTACAAATCAAAGTTACAACACAACATGTGCTGCACTTATAGACCACATGTTATACTAGCATAGTGCAGGGTGATTTAAACATAATGAAACAAGCCTATAGTGCAATTTTACCTCCACAGATGTATAATACAGCCTTCAGAACAGGACCCAGATCCAGCCCAACGCGCGTTTTGGAGCTCCTTCCTCAGGGGCATTGCTTGAGTGGACCATCAAATCTGATTACAGGCTGCCTGCCTATGATAGAGGGGCAATTAATTTGGTGTAGTAGCTGAGCTGCCTGCCTGCTAGTGACAGTGTACAAATTGCTTGAGTGGACCATCAGATCTGATTACCGGCTGCCTGCCTGTGATAAAGGGGCAATTAATTGGGTGTAGTAGCTGAGCTGCCTGCCTGCTAGTGACAGTGTACAAATTGCTTGAGTGGACCATCAGATCTGATTACAGGCTGCCTCCCTATGATAGAGGGCAATTAATTGGGTGTAGTAGCTGAGCTGCCTGTCTGCTAGTGATATTCTACAAATTTGCTTGAGTGGACCATCATATCTGATTACAGGCTGCCTGCCTTTGATAGAGGGGCAATTAATTGGGTGTAGTAGCTGAGCTGCCTGCCTGCTAGTGACAGTCTACAAATTGCATGTGTGGACCATCACATCTGATTACAGGCTGCCTGCCTATGATAGAGGGGCAATTCATTTGGCAGAGTAGCTGAGCTGCCTGCCTGCTAGTGACAGTGTACAAATTGCATGTGTGGACCATCACATCTGATTACAGGCTGCCTGCCTATGATAAAGGGGCAATTAATTGGGTGTAGTAGCTGAGCTGCCTGCCTGCTAGTGACAGTGTACAAATTGCATGTGTGGACCATCACATCTGATTACAGGCTGCCTGCCTATGATAGAGGGGCAATTCATTTGGTAGAGTAGCTGAGCTGCCTGCCACTAACAATGTAGAAATTGCATGTGTGGACCATCATATCTGATTACAGGCTGCCTGCCAATGATAGAGGGGCAATTCATTTGGTAGAGTAGCTGAGCTGCCTGCCACTAACAGTGTACAAATTGCATGTGTGGACCATCACATCTGATTACAGTCTGGCTGCCTATGATAGGGGGGCAATTCATTTGGTAGAGTAGCTGAGCTGCCTGCCACTAACAATGTACAAATTGCATGTGTGGACCATCAGATTTGATTACAGGCTGCCTGCCTATGATAGAGGGGCAATTCATTTGGTAGAGTAGCTGAGCTGCCTGCCACTAACAATGTACAAATTGCATGTGTGGACCATCACATCTGATTACAGGCTGCCTGCCTATGATAGAGGGGCAATTCATTTGGTAGATAGCTGAGCTGCATGCCACTAACAATGTACAAATTGCATGTGTGGACCATCATATCTGATTACAGGCTGCCTGCCTATGATAGAGGGGCAATTAATTGGGCGTAGTAGCTGAGCTGCCTGGCTGCTAGTGGCAGTCTACAAATTGCTTGAGTGGTCCATCAGATCTGATTACAGGCTGCCTGCATGTGACAAAAAGGGCAATTAATTGGGTGTAGTAGCTGAGCTACCTGCCTGCTAGAGACAGTCTACAAATTGCTTGGGAGGACCATCATATCTGATTACAGGCTGCCTGCCTATGATAGAGGGGCAATTAATTGGGTGTAGTAGCTGAGCTGCCTGGCTGATAGTGACAGTCTACAAATTGCTTGAATGGACCATCATATCTGATTACAGGCTGCCTCCCTATGATAGAGGGGCAATTAATTGGGTGTAGTAGCTGAGCTGCCTGGCTGCTAGAGACAGTCTACAAATTGCATGTTAGGACCATCACATCTGATTACAGTCTGGCTGCCTATGATAGAGGGGCAATTCATTTGGTAGAGTAGCTGAGCTACCTGCCACTAAGGCCTCTTTCACACATCCGGCGGGCGCCTAAACGGCGCCCCGGCATTTAGCCGCAGCGCCGCATGCGGTATTTTCTCTGAACAACGGATGTGCCGCATCCGGTTTTTCGCCGCATCCGGTTCACGAATGCGGCAAAAAACCGCATACGTCTCATCCGGTGTATACGGTTGGCACCCGTTGACGCCGTAATGCGCCGGATCCGGCTTTTAAGCACGCCCATTTTGGGGCCCTTTTTGGGGTTCCAAATATGATTGGCTACTGTAATCCTATATATACACTGCTCCTACATCCCTTCTTTGACAGGTTGTAGAGGAGAAAGTGCAGTTTGGAGAGAAGAGCAAGTAGCAAGTGATTGGCGAACATGGAACCCATTATCGGCAATATCTTCAGGAATCTTGTTGATTTTACTGCGGAGATGAATCGATTGAGGTTTATCGTTCTGGAGAAGGAGCTAAAGTTTGAGGAGCAGCGGCGTCAGCGCCTGCGAAGTCGCCGCCGTATGTGGATCCACCCCATCACGTCACAGAGATTAACTCGTGGTGTCTATTCCACACTGAACATGGAGCTGCGACTAAATCCAGAGAAGTTTTTTGCCTATCTGCGGATGAATATAGAAAACTTTGATGATTTGCTGGAGCGTGTTGGAGACAAAATTAAAAAATCGGACACCTACTGTCGGTTCTCGATATCTCCGGCGGAGCGTCTCATGGTGACTATAAGGTAAGCTATATGTATTGGTTCTGTTTGCTTGAGCGCACTTGTAATTTTATCATTAATTGAACATCACAGGCCAACTAGGAAACCACATGAGTATCCCCAAATCTAGTTATAAAACAGTCTTTCTCCTAGATATTATTATTATTTTTGGTATCTCCAATAGTCGTAGCTGAGTTCTGGTATGTAATGCTGCGTTTCTGAAATAATTTGTATTTTCTAATTTGTTTTCAGATTTCTGGCAACTGGCGAAACTCTATCATCGCTCCATTTTCAGTATCGGATTGGAATCTCCACACTATCCGGCATAATAAAGTATACTTGTCGTGCTCTGTGGGATAGTTTGGTTGGAGAATTTATTCCAGAGCCAACAACACAGCGGTGGCTTGAAATAGCGGACCAGTTTCTAGCCATCTGCCAGTTCCCCAATTGCCTGGGGGCCGTTGATGGAAAGCACATCCTCATTCAAAAGCCAAAAGGAACTGGATCTGAATTCTTTAACTATAAGAAATATTTCTCTGTCGTCCTGATGGCTATTGCAGATGGGCACTACAAGTTTATCGCGGTGGACATTGGGTCTTATGGACGGTCTAATGACTCCCAAGTGTTTAAAATATCTGCTATGGGACGTAAATTGTATGGAAACAGTTTTCAGTTTCCCCCCCCTAGGCCACTGCCTCAAACCTCAGGCCCACCAATGCCATTCGTTTGTGTAGGTGATGAGGCATTCCAGCTGTCCCAACACCTATTGAAGCCGTATGCCAGCAGAGAATTGACACATACAAAGCGGGTATTTAACTACCGCCTCACAAGAGCCAGACGGATGGTGGAGTGTGCCTTTGGCATTATGACAGCAAAATGGCGTGTCCTTTTGACTGCAATAAACTTGAAGACCGAGACTGTTGATGATGTAGTGAAAGCGTGCGTGGTCCTCCATAATTTTGTCCTAACCAAGGAACCAATTTCTCTGGAGGACCACAATCAAGAAACAACTTTGCACAACTACACCAACATTACCACTCGCAGTACAGTTGCAGTTTCTAGAATGAGGGACCAGTTTGCTCAATACTTTGTGTCACCGGAAGGTAGTGTTGACTGGCAGGATGACAGAGTGTGATAAATGTATTGTTTCTTTTAATAATTTTCTTTACCCACAATAAACCTTTAATAGTTTACTTGTCTACCTTCTTGTGTGTTTTCTACTGTAACCTTTTTGCCATTGTTGTGTCCATGGCTGTCACCTTTTGTCCAAAAAAGTGTACATTGTAGGCCATGTTTCCCCAACTGCAGTCCTCAAGGCCCACCAACATGTCAAGTTTTCAGTCTTTACTTTGTATTGCTCAGGTGATAATTGCCTCACCTGTGCAATACAAAGGAAATACTGAAAACAATACCTGTTGTTAGGCCTTGATGACTGGATTTGGTGACACATGGCCTACAATGTACCCTTTTTAGGACAAAAGGTGAAATTGTATTAACAAAAGTATTTCACCATTTGTCCTACAAAAAGTGTACATTATGTTTCCCCTACTCCAGTCCTCAAGGTCCACCAACATGTCAACTTTTCAGTCTTTACTTTCTATTGCTCAGGTGATAATTGCCTCACCTGTGCAATACAAAGGAAATACTGAAAACATGATATGTTTTTGGTGGGCCTGGAGTAGGGGAAAACTGGGGTAGGGGATAATCTAAAAAAGTACACATTTTTATTAAAAAGAGAATACACTTTGCATACTACACAACCCGGGACATAACTTTGCCAAAAAGGTTGCATTTACGAACCTTTTAGCCAAAGTTAGGTGTACCTGTAAAACAATTTTAAAACTTAACATCGTATAAATTAAAGACAGACAACAATGTTAAACCAATGAACAGTTTATTTAAAAATATATTTTTTAATATAATTTTTATTAAATTAGGCCTTTAGGCCAAATGTTTCACATATAAATAAAAAAAATTAAAATGTAACTAAATTTTTTTTCTTACACTTTATTTTTTGATTCAACTTTTTTTTTTATTAACTTTTTTTTTTTATTTCATTAAACAAATGAAAAACAAAAACAGATTTAAAGGTCTGTGTAGTGTGGGGTGGAAATACTGCTGGAGGGGCTGCGGGACACTTCGACCGTGGGAGTGTGGAGGGACGAACGGGATGGTGGTGGGGAAGGAACAGGAAGAGGTGAAGGGGTGGAAAGACAAAAAGAATGGGAAGACAATGCAGAACATGTGGGTGGTGGTGGAGTGGAGGGTTGTGCAGGAGTAGCAGGTGACATAGTAGGTATTTGGAAGGGGGAAGGAGATTGGTAAGTAGAAGTGTGGTAGAGGGTAGGTGGCTGGTAGTGGGTAGGTTGTTGGTACTGGGGAGGTGGTTGGACCTGGGGAGGTGGTTGGTACTGGGTAGGTGGTTGGACCTGGGGAGGTGGTTGGTACTGGGGAGGTTGTTGTACCTGGGGAGGTGGTTGGTACTGGGGATGTGGTTGGTATTGAATAGGAGGGGGAGGAGGTATGGCAGGTGGAGGGGGGGAAGATGGACGGCGGCTGTAGGGGGGGGAGGTGGTGGAATGACTGGGGTGGATTGAGGATGGGAGACAACCTGCACTACAGCAGCGTGGCACGTGTGCATCACATACATCTGCTGGTCATAAGATAGCGGATCTATGCGCTCCGCAACCGACCTAAAAAAGCTGTAGTTCGGTGGTGCTCTTATCTCAGAACGCACAGTTTCCAGAAGTGTCTTGACCTCACCAACTAGTGTGGTTATCTGACGAAGGCCTGCGGAAACTTGTTCAGATAGCAACTTAAGGCAGTTCTGGAAAGATGCGTTCATGTGTAAGAACTCGGGCGCATAGTTCTTTTCCTGACCCTTCTGACGCTGCCGCCCAGTACCCGCAGCTGTACTAGAGGTGGCAGGGTCAGAAGGGTGGGGTAAAGGGAAGGCTATATCCTGACCAGCAGATTCATGCATTGCAGGCGGCCACGCTGCTCCAGCGCTGGTGGAAGGGACAGCGGGATCGTGTGTGTGTGAAGTCTGGGAAGGGTCAGATGTGGAGGGTTGGTCAAAGTGTCCCTCGGTGTCGGTCTCCTGAGGGATCGCTCTAGAAGGCTCCAACTCTGCGGGCGCCCGAGTGCTGCTCACCGTGCTGTGGAAGAAACAAAAACATAAAATTAATATACAGATGTGGAATGGCCCTGGGTGAAAACAAAAAAAAAGTTAACATTTGATGTTAATATTTACCTTCTGGTGACCATGGTTTCACGCAGGAACGCCAGAGCTTGTGCATATTTGTACTTACTCTGGCGTCCTGAAGAACCACTCGGGGCCCGCATTTCCTTATTGAATTCTTTCTTAAAGCGATCCCTCACAGACCGCCACCGCTTCATAATTCTCTCCCCTGAAACGAGAAAGCACACATTGGTTACTATACAACAACCACACTTTAGTCCTCGTGTCCCCCAGAGTTCATGTTTTCATTGTTTCCATAGTGTTTCACAAAAGGAAATCATGAAAACATGAAGCGTTGGTTACACAAGGACAGAATTTTTTTAAAAACACCTTTACAGTCAGCAACATGAACTATACTTACGGTATTTATTCTGGGACCTAGGATTGAGGTCCTCCCAGCGGTGCATCATTGCTGCTGCCACTTCCGTCCAGAGCCGTCGTGTCACAATTTGATCCGCATGCTGGCGGTCCCCCATGTTCCACAGCGGCTCCCTTTCTCGGACCAGGTCTATCATCAACTCAACGTCCAATCCCTCCTCCGTGTCCGAGTCGGGAGCACGCTGTGAAGCCTGTGAAATAAATGAACAATGAAAAAAAAAAAAAATTATCAGATACATGGTTTTAATTTGTAAAAATTATACATGTTACAATGGGTAAATTAATGCACAAAACATTTGTAGATAACACGTTTTTTAAAAAGCATAAATTATATAACATGGCAAAAAAAAAAAAATACTTACACGTTGAGAACCGCCGACAGTCTCACGACGACTCTGGGAGGCGCTGGGAGAAACCCTCTGGCTCCTAGATGCGAGAGACTAAAAATGAAAATAAAAATTAGGATATTGGCAGGTGTTGGCCGCTGTGTGAAGTATGCACTAAATGTTTTTCTATGTGTTGTGTGTACTGTGATGTTGTGTTTCTGCGATTGATGTAGGATACTTACGAATTGTGAGCCCACTCTGGGTATCTCTCCACCCCGTCCTTCTTCCTCTGGGAGCTCCTCGTCATCTTCAGATTCCTGTTATTAAAATAACACAATCAAGACATATAGCCCACAGATGGATTGTGGATAGAAAAATAAAAAATAGATATTTTTACCGCCAATTTCTGACGATGGGTAGGAGGGCTCCCAGAAGAAGATGTGTCCTGCTGTTCCTGCTGTGGCGGCTCTGGCTCTGGCTGTGAGGGAGGAGATGGCGATGCCGGTGGTGCTGCCGCCGCCGCTTCAGCCGCTGCTTCCTCCGCCAACACCGCCATTGCTGCAGCTGCAGCAGCTGTTTGATGTTCTCTGCTGTGGAAGAAACAAAAAGGGACAGTCAATATATTTGTATATTTCTTGGCCCTGTCTGAAAGAGAAAACCAAACATGTATTTTTATTGAAACGGGGGGGTGTAATCTTTACTTTCTTCTGGCTTCCCTCCTTGCCCGCCTCTCCTCCTGTTCTCTTCTATCTCCAGGCGCCGCCTCCCCCTCTTGTTGACGTCTTCTACTGTTAAAGTAAAAAGGTACTGTAAATTTGAGATTCCTTGTCCATGGCTGAAATAAAAAACAAACATGTAATTTATAGCAAAATGTGTGCTGTAATACTTACTTTCTGATTGCTATCCTCCTAGCTTGGAGGTCCTCTGCTCCCCTCTGCTGAACTTGGGCTTCAGCCGCTGCCGCCCGGTGAAGTCTTCGGCTGTTGAATAAGGACACAAAAACGGACAGTGAATATATGGGTATTCCTTTCCCTGGCTGAAAGAGAAAAAACAAACATGTAATTTAGAGCAAAATGTGTGCTGTAATACTTACTTTCTGCTTGCTAGCCTCCTAGCTTGGAGGTCCTCTCCTCCCCTCTGCTCAACTTGAGCTTCAGCCGCCGCCGCCGCCGCTCGTTGAATTCTTCTGCTGTTAGGACACAAAAAGGGACAGTGAATATATGTGGATTCCTTGTCCCTGGCTGAAAGAGAAAAACAAACATTAAATTTTTAGGGACATGGGGGATGACATTTACTTTCTACTTGCTTGCTTCCTTGCATCCAGGATGTCCTGCGCCCTTTCATCGCCAGCATCAATTCTTCTGCTGTGAAATTAACAGACCAAAAAAAAATTGGTTTATATGTTTTGATTGTCCCTGTTTTAAAATATAACATTCAAACAACGACATTATTCCGACCACATGCAATCATTTTTTGTAGCCATCAACAGTACCAGGGTAAACCGTATCCCTGGCCAAAAAAAAAAAAAAAAAAAAAACAATATGATAATAAAAACATGGAAATTTCACATAAGAGCATGAGTAGCTAAGGTCAGAGGCAGCCAAAAAAATAACATTGCAACAAAAAGAAAAGTACATCAACATTTGTATACTAAACACAGGAAAATAATAGCAGCATGAGTAGATAAAACCGTGACAAGCCACAAAGAACAAAGATTGCAAACAAAAAAACATTAGCATAGTCAAACAATTCAACAGACCATGAGTAGATAAAACCATGACAAGCCACAAAGAACAAAGATTGCAAACAAAAAAACATTAGCATAGTCATACAATTCAACAGACCATGAGTAGATAAAACCATGACAGGCCACAAAGAGCAAATATTGCAAACAAAAAAACATTAGCATAGTCAAACAATTCAACAGACCATGAGTAGATAAAACCGTGACAGGCCAAAACAAAAAATAAACATTGGCAAAAAAAATGGAGAGAAACATTACCATAGTAAACACATGCACATTTCAGATAGTAGCATAAATAACGACATCACTGGCCAAAAAAATTAATACTTTTTTAAAAATAAAAAAAAAATTTGATACACAAATACATCCACATTTCAGATTGTCACAGGGAGACCAAGCACATCACTGCTAAAAAACAGTACCAGTAGATCTACATTATCAACATTCACAACAGTAGCAGTGAATACACAATAAAGTTCCCAAACAAATGCATTTTAAACTCGGGGACCCACCCCATCATCGGCAATTTAATTTCATTAAATACCTGGGGAAACAATCCCCATCACAGAAAAAACATTAAATATATAATGTACCAGGCCACAAAAAATAAACATCAGCTCACACAGCATTGGTGACATATGTATTTTAAATTTTTGAATTTGGGGGTGGGTGGTTCATTACCGTCTGTTTTCCTGGCGCTCCATGGTACGGATCCTGGCTGCGAGTCCGGTGGCTGCGTCGGTGGCTGCGTCGGTGGCTGCGTCGGTGGCTGCTTTCTGTGGCTCTCCGTGTCTCTCTGTGGCTCCTGTGGCTCCTGTGGCTTCTGTGACTTCTGTGGCTTCTGTGGCTGTGTCTGATGTCCCACCCAATTTTTTTTTTATATGTTTGCTGAGGGGTGGTACTTCCTTGTATCTGTTTGCTGTGGGCTGGTATATCAATTAACAAACCGGATGCGGCTACCGGATGCGGCGGATGCCGCGATGCGGTGCATTGCGGCGTCCATAGACTTTCATTGTAAAAAAGAACCGCATGCGCCGCATCCGGCGCATGCGGCTTTTTCGCCGCAGACAAAAACGTTACATGCAACGTTTTTTCCAGACACCGCATCCGGCACCAACCGGAAGCGCCACAGTGACATGCGGCGCCATGCGGCGCTAATACAAGTCAATGGGAAAAAAAACGCATGCGGCGCATACGGTTTTGTGATGCGGCGCTGCGAAAAAATGCCGGGGGCGCCGCAAGGGGAAAAACGGATGTGTGAAAGAGGCCTAACAGTGTACAAATTGCATGTGTGGACCATCACAACTGATTACAGGCTGCCTGCCTATGACAGAGGGGCAATTCATTTGGTAGAGTAGCTGAGCTGCCTGCCACTAACAGTGTACAAATTGCATGTGTGGACAATCACAACTGATTACAGGCTGCCTGCCTATGATAGAGGGGCAATTCATTTGGTAGAGTAGCTGAGCTGCCTGCCACTAACAGTGTACAAATTGCTTGAGTGGACCATCAGATCTGATTACCCGGCTGTGCTGGCAGGCTTATGGAATAGAGGGTGAGCGCAAAGTTTAAAATTGGGGTGATATTGTTAGTAGCTGAGCTGCCTGTCTGCTAGTGAATTCTACAAATTGCTTGAGTGGACCATCATATCTGATTACAGGCTCATAACCAAACCAGAAAGAATAATAAATGAAATATCTGCCCCCGCATGATTGTTGGGGCCTCATTGAAAAATAAATATATGGATAAAATATCACAATAAGAGGTATTTTGACCAAAATATATATCAATTTTATTAAAGCAGTATAAATATACAATATATGAGACTTATGGACAAGGATACAATGAGAGCAAGATGTAAAAAACAGCTAATCAATTGTCAAAAAGATGAAAATAGACAGGAAATGAGAAAGAAAACACAAAACTATACCCTACAGGCCGGCAATAAATGTGAATATAATGCTGGATCAGATATAAATTATATCGTATGATTACCCCAATAAAATATATGGCAGGATGATCGCTTATTAGATAAACCAAGATGACCTCAGTTATACATAGACATATGTACGTCAGCAACACATGCCCAGGTTGCTAAAATTATGTCTATAGTGTGTTCATATTGTGGTAATATCACCAATAAATATCACTAAAGACGAAATTAATTGATTGAGCTGTATATGGGCAGAAATTGCTGACTGCATAGTGCCCAGATAAATCGAGGACAGTCTGGTAAATACAAATGTGCTTTTGTCAAATATTAGGCCAGTATCGTGTCCATTATCTGTTGCAGCGTGAATATCAATAGGTCACACTGCAAAGTAGAAAATCACTATACTGCATATAAACAATAGCCTGCCATATACAATAATACATGGTGTGCAGGCATAAGCAATCGATAATATAAGTAGGCTCAAACATCAAAATTCTATATGGCTATGTACTGTCCCGGCATAAATAGTTTCCCCAATGGAATTACCGCAACTACGGTGTCGGAGCAGACCGTAACCATAAGAATAATGAAACACATATATTTAGCCATTACCTTGTGCCATATTGATCGGGGAGCATATAATGCCGGCGAGGAGGGAAGTGTGAGACAGCCCCGACGCGCGTTTCACCGCACTCGGCTTTGTCAGGAGGCGTGGTCTGTCCAAGGAATTAGGGGTTTAAATACCTCTGTGTAAAGTTAATGCACGAATCGGCGCTCGATCCCGCATGATGCGGGACATAGGCGACACGGATGGCCGAGATGCGCCGCAGGGAATGAAGAGGAGGACCGAGGTCATGCTCCCCTTCCCCATAGCGACGCATCCAGCCCGCCGCGGCACCCACGGCCCACAGCGCATGCGTGGATAGCGTCTGCGTGCGTGCACAATAGAAGGAATATGAAGACATAGCTGTGCAGATCTTTAAGGTAAAAGATGAACATCAAAGCCGATCGAATGTATTGGCAATACAATGGAAAGCATATATATACATTTAACTATCTAAATCCGTGGCACATCGTTAAATAGAGAAATAAAGAATGATGATGGGCCCGAGGGATATAAAAGTGCCCCCAGATCATTATGGCGGTTCACATAGAAGTAATAGGAATTAATAAATCGCATATATTTCGTATTATATTATAGCAAAATAGTCTGTAACTATAATAACAAATCATAGTAGCATATGTATATAATAAGGTCAGACATGAAACATGAATATGATAGAACAATGTATAAGAATAATAGAAGACAATATAATATAGATCAAATAATAGCAGAACGATGACCAATTATAAAGGGGGTTATAATTTAAATATAACTGCCAATATTAGCAAAATTATGTTAATCATGCTGTCATCGTTTTGTATTTCCCTCTTTAATCTTCAGGCAGGTCGTCATGACAAAGCAACAAAGACCGCATGGAGTCAAGACGCCAACAAACACAGAAAGGCTCTCTCCAGGTGTCCCGGATCGCACAGGTGAATTTTCCAGTGATGTCATCAAAAGAGTGGTAGTGAGAGTATTATAGCAGCATTTTCGATTTCGACATCATATGAGTGCAGAATGACTGTATAGTAATCAAGAATAGAAGTTATAACATTAATTACACAGTAAATATTAACCCCTTATGTGAAAAGAACAATTACTACAATTATACAAGTTAAAAAATACATAAAATAAAACAGACAGCACAAGATCTATTTACAAAAAGGATTTGAAACTGAGAGCTTCATTTAGACCATTTGGTGCAAGGGAATCAATGATGACTATCCAGCGGGTTTCTTTCTGAAGTAATTTTTTCATCACGTCGCCTCCACGAATGCCAATATAAATGCGGTCAATGCCGCATACAGAAAAGCCTTTTGGATTGCAACCATGTTTCTCATAGAAATGCCTTGGAATTGTTTTTAATGTACTAGGATCTGTACATCTGATTGCATTTCTGATATCACGAATATGTTCTTGTACACGCGTTTTAAGTGATCTAGTTGTCATTCCGAATATATTAGGTTACAAGAGCATTTGGCGTAATAAACGACTGATTCTGTGTGGCAGGTGATGTGATGAACAATTTTGTATGTTTTTTTGCCCGCTGCGTCATTAAATTCCTTGGTTCTAGGTATAAATGGACATGCAGAACAATCTCCACATGGGAAACTGCCCCATGGGGGACCTTTACTTGAACCAAAAAAGTTATTTTTAGGGGGAATGTAGTGACTGCTGCATAGGATATCTTTTAAATTACGCGATCTGCGCCAAGTAATGGAAGGATATGATTTTAGTTGGCGTTTAAGATCTTTATCTGTCAGTAAGACCGACCAGTGTTTTCTCAGGGCTAGATTGATCTCACGCCAATTTGAATTAAATTTAGTGATGAATCTCGGATTCGAGTCATCATTAGGGTTGAGCATTCCGATACTGCAAATATCGGGTATCGGCCGATATTGGCTGTATCGGAATTCCGATTCCGAGTTCCGATATTTTCGTCTTATCGGATACCGGAATCGGGATTGTCACTGTCAGTGTCCGTCGGTCGGGTCTGTCAGGAGTCAGCGGCACTTACCTGGCAGAAGATCTCCGGCGGTCACGTCCTGGACTGCTTCATGGCCGCAATCTTCTTTCCCCGGCGGTCACATGCAGTTTCTCGCGATAACTGCAGTGAGTGCTGGGTAATCCCGGCCGTAAAGCAGTCCGATGACGTCACCGCCGGGGAAGAAGGTAATCAGCTGTGCTGCGTCGCGATGACAGGCTCTGCCTGTCATTGCGATGTAGCAGAGTTGGATCGTCGTGGGACTGTCGTTATGGACTGCGTCGGACAGGTGGTATACTGTTGGTTTTGTTTTTTTTCTTTTTTACAGGAGATCGATGGCGTCGCAGGAATGAGAGAGTAATAAAAAAAATGAAAACTGTGTTGTCTCTTTTATTTCATTAAAATACTTTTTTCTTGCTTTGTCTTTTTTTTATACATTTAATAACTTTGGGATTAATAATGGATCGGTGTCTTATTGACACCTCTCCATTATTAACCGGGCTTATTGTCACCGTGCAATCAACGGTGACATTAACCCCTTATTACCCCGCTTGCCACCGCTACAGGGCAAGTGGGAAGAGCCGGGTAAAGTGCCACAATTGGCACATCTTTTGATGCGCCAAATGTGGGGCTGCTGTAGCCTGGTATTATCAGGCTGTTGAGGGCCAAAATCCATGGGCCTTGACAGTCTTTTAATACCAGGCCGCAGCAGTCTGCATTTTACTTGGCTAGTTAACAAAAATAGGGGGGATCCCCACGCCGTTTTTTTTTCGAGGGGATCCCCTATTTTTGTTAACCAGCCAAGCTAAGCAGACTGCTGTGGCCTGGTATTATCAGGCTGGCAAGGTCCATGGATATTGGATCCTTACCAGCCTGAAAAACCAGGCCTCAGCGGTCTGCTTCATCTGGCTGGTTAACAAAAATAGGGGGGACCCCACGCCAATTTTTTTCGAGGGGATCCCCTATTTTTGTTAATCAGCCAAGATATGCAGACTGCTGTGGCCTGGTATTATCAGGCTGGCAAGGTCCATGGATCTTGGCTCCTTAACAGCCTGAAAATCCAGGCCTCAGCGGTCTGCTTCATCTGGCTGGTTAACAAAAATAGGGGGGACCCCACGCCATTTTTTTTTCGAAGGGAACCCCTATTTTTGTTAATCAGTTCCCTCTGACGTCACTGATTGTGTCCCTGGCTGACCTGAAGTGAAAGTGGAAAGCAATCAATTAAGCTTTCCACTTAAGGGCCCGTCTCACATAGCGATATCGCTACCGAGATCGCTGCTGAGTCACTAGTTTTGTGACGCAGCAGCGAGCTCACCAGCGATATCGCTGTGTGTGACATTCAGCGACGATCAGCCCCCCTGCCGGGTATCGCTGATCGTCGCTGAAATGTCAGGACCTTTTTTTGATCGCTGGTTTCCCGCTGACAGATACACATCGCTGCGTGTGACAGGCGGGAGACCAGCGATCCGCTGGTAACCAAGGTACACAGCGGGTTTCCAGGCGCGGGGCTGTGCCTAGAAACCCGCTGTGTACCTTGGATACCAGCGCCCTGATGCAGGGAGCTGGTATCCAAGGTACACAGCGGGTTTCCAAGCGCTGCGCGGTGCCTGGAAACCCGCTGTGTACCTTGGTTACCAGCGGATCGCTGGTCTCCCGCCTGTCACACGCAGCGATGCGTGCCTGTCAGAGGGAAACCAGCGATCAAAAAAAGGTCCTGACATTTCTGCGACGATCAGCGATACCCGGCAGGGGGGCTGATCGTCGCTGAATGTCACACACAGCGATATCGCTGGTGAGCTCGCTGCTGCGTCACAAAACTAGTGACTCAGCAGCGATCTCGGTAGCGATATCGCTATGTGAGACGGGCCCTTAAGCGATGTTACCCGCAGTGTCGCTGTCCCAGATCGCTGCCTGAGCTGCCTGTTTGGCAGCTCAGCAGCGATCATGTAGCGATACACCAGCGATCCTGACAAGTGCTATCGTTGTCGGGATCGCTGGTGTATCGTTATGTGCAAGCCTTTACTCTCCTGTCAGGCAGGAGAGGAACTCATTCATTTGGGGTTTACTGTGAGGCTGCACATAGCCTTGGGTCCTGAGGGTAACATGTAACCAGTCCTTTGCTGAAGGATTACACCGGAGTAATGACTGGCATGGTAAGGTAAAATACTTTTGCTTTTTGTATTTTATTTTTATTACAGGAAATGGTTTTTTCAGTAAAATAAAAGATGGTCAAAAACATGTGTCTTATTTCATTAAAATGATTTTTAATTAAGTTGTGTGGTTTTATTTATTATTGACAATGCAATGGATTAATATTTGATAGTTGTCTAATTGACAGCTCTTAATTATTAACCTGGCTTAAGGTCACCTTTCAATTGCAAGGAGGCTTTAATCCCCATATTAACCCATTCTGCCACCGCTACAGCCCATGGGAATAGACGGGCAAAGTCGCAGAAAGGGCGAATTAATTATAGATTTGTCTTACTGGGGTGTACTGGGGCAGATGTTAGTACAGCCGGGGGGGGCAAAAATAATGGTCCCTTCTGGGCTATTATTATCTGCCCCCACTCGCTTGTCGTTGGTTGCGAAAATAGGGCGGGACCAGCCCAGCTTTTTTTTCAGCAATTTTACACGCTCATATGAATATACATGTCATTGAATTTGTGACACATATATACTATATTTATATTTGTAGTCATACACTTCTACATAGTATAATAGCCGCTAATTACAATTCCCGGCTTTTGGAAAATGCAGAACCCGACATGAAATGACACTTGGTGTACATAGGTTAACCAGTCTTTTCATGTCCTTTGCTATCTAATTTGCACAAACAATTAAATCACTATGTGTGAAAATTTCACCCTTAAGGTTATGTTAAAGGTGTAAATCTCGTACGCAAAAATCGTCGTTTTTTGTTACTGAATTTACACTTTAATTAACCCTACAGGTGTGAAATTCCGACACTGTGATTTAATTGGTTTGTGGCATATTTACAAAGGACATGAAAACGCTGGTTAACCCTAGTACACCAAGTTCATTTGGTCGGTGACCCGACATGAAATGACACTTGGTGTACATAGGGTTAACCATGTCTTTTCATGTCTTCTTGCTAATAATTTGCACAAACAGTTAAATCAGACTATGTGTGCAAAATTTCACACCTGTAGGGGTTAATTAAAGGTGTAAATTCGTAGCAAAAAAGTCAGTTTTTTTTACAACGAATTTACACCTTTAATTAACCCCTACAGGTGTGAAATTTTGCACACATAGTCTGATTTAATTGTTTGTGCAAATCAGATAGCAAACGACATGAAAAGACATGGTTAACCCTATGTACACCAAGTGTCATTTCATGTCGGGTGCTTCTGTCTTTTCACTGAAGCCGACTTTACCCGGCAATTGAATCAGAGGATATTTTACTATGTAGAAGTGTATAAACTATACATATATGTATATATATATGTCACAATGACATGTATATATATATATATATATGTATTCTATGTGTGTATATTTAGTGTTTACAAGGAAAGAATGGGGTTTTTTTAGTTGCGATATTTTGTTCCCATAGATTTACATGGGACTTCCGGTATCGGTATCGGGTATCGCCGATATTTTAGTGATATCGGCGATACCATTCCGATTCCGATACTTTAGGATATCGGAAAGTATCGCTCAACTCTAGTCATCATGTTTCTTCTTTGCAGGTAGGGACAAAAGGGTAGGTCTGTTGGAATTCCAAGCCCTGTTATAGCCCTTAATAATATCCCTATCGGGATATCCTCTACTTTTAAATCGCCGCGATAATTCTTTTGCTTGGGTTAAGAAGGTTGTTTCTTTGGAGCAAATACGGCGGGCTCTTAAGAATTGACCCACTGGAATAGAAATTTTAAGTTTGGGTAGATGAGAGGAGGTGTAATGCAACAGGGAATTCGTCGCTGTGGACATCCGAAATATGTCTGTCTCTATTTGTCCGTCATTTGCTTTGGAAATGAGGATGTCGAGAAAGTCGATAGTTGTTTGGCTATATTTCCAAGTAAGTTTGATGTTGAATTCATTATTGTTCAAGTGGCTAAGAAAAGATTCTAACTGAGACGTGGAGCCCTGCCAAATGAAAAATATATCGTCAATATATCTCAGCCAGGAGATGACAGAGTCATGCCCCGGTGTGTCAAGGACCGTATCCCTTTCCCACAGCCCCAGGAACAAGTTGGCGTATGATGGCGCACATGATGCGCCCATAGCCGTGCCCTGGAGCTGTAGGAAGGGGCGGTCCTTGAACACAAAATAGTTATGAGTGAGTATGAAATACAGGAGTCTATTAATAAACTCAATCAAGTTGGGTTCCAAGTTAGTCATATTGAGAAAAAAGTTTGTAGCTCTCATCCCGTGGCTATGATCGATAGATGTGTACAGGGACTCCACGTCACAGGTAACTAGCCACATGTCTTGTTCCAAAGATAAGCCATCTAATCTCCTCAAAACATCTGTAGTGTCCATCACAAATGAGGGAAGTGTTTCCACAATTTTTTTGAGATAAAAGTCAATAAATTTACAGGCTGATTCACAAAGACCCCCTATGCCGGAGACAATAGGTCTCCCAGGTGGGCATAGGGGGTCCTTGTGAATTTTGGGAAGCAAGTAGAAAGTGGGCGTAACTGGGAAATCAGGTAATAGGGAATCTCTCATTTTACTTGTAATTGCCTCGCTCTCACATCCTTCATCTAATAGATGTTTTAATTCATCTTTAAACTTGATATGTGGTATATTGTCCAATCTGCGATAGAATTCTCTTTTGTTGAGTTGTTTAAAGGCCTCTGTCTCGTACATGTGCACCGGCCAAACAACCACATTACATTCTACAAATTTGCTTGAGTGAACCATCATATCTGATTACAGGCTGCCTGCCTATGATAGAGGGGCAATTAATTGGGTGTAGTAGTTGAGCTGCCTGGCTGCTAGTGACAGTCTACAAATTGCTTGAGTGGACCATCATATCTGATTACAGGCTGCCTGCATGTGACAAAAAGGGCAATTAATTGGGTGTAGTAGCTGAGCTGCCTGCCTGCTAATGACAGTCTACAAATTGCTTGGGAGGACCATCATATCTGATTACAGGCTGCCTGCCTATGATAGAGGGGCAATTAATTGGGTGTAGTAGCTGAGCTGCCTGCCTGCTAATGACAGTCTACAAATTGCTTGGGAGGACCATCATATCTGATTACAGGCTGCCTGCCTATGATAGAGGGGCAATTAATTGGGTGTAGTAGCTGAGCTGCCTGGCTGCTAGTGACAGTCTAAAATTGCTTGAGTGGACCATCATATCTGATTACAGGCTGCCTCCCTATGATAGAGGGGCAATTAATTGGGTGTAGTAGCTGAGCTGCCTGGCTGCTAGTGACAGTCTACAAATTGCTTGAGTGGACCATCAGATCTGATTACAGGCTGCCTGCCTGTGACAAAGGGGCAATTAATTGGGTGAAGTAGCTGAGCTGCCTGTCTGCTAGTGATATTCTACAAATTTGCTTGAGTGGACCATCATATCTGATTACAGGCTGCCTGCCTATGATAGAGGGGCAATTAATTGGGTGTAGTAGCTGAGCTGCCTGGCTGCTAGAGACAGTCTACAAATTGCATGTGTGGACCATCAGATCTGATTACAGGCTGCCTGCCTATGATAGAGGGGCAATTAATTGGGTGTAGTAGCTGAGCTGCCTGGCTGCTAGAGACAGTCTACAAATTGCATGTGTGGACCATCAGATTTGATTACAATCTGGCTGCCTATGACAGAGGGGCAATTTATTTGGTAGAGTAGCTGAGTTACCTGCCACTAACAGTGTACAAATTGCATGTGTGGACCATCACATCTGATTACAGTCTGCCTGCCTATGATAGAGGGGCAATTCATTTGGTAGAGTAGCTGAGCTGCCTGCCAGTGACGCAGTACACATTGCATGTGTGGACCATCACATCTGATTACAGGCTGCCTCCTATGATAGAGGGGCAATTAATTGGGGTAGTAGCTGAGCTGCCTGGCTGCTAGTGGCAGTCTACAAATTGCTTGAGTGGTCCATCAGATCTGATTACAGGCTGGATGCCTGTGACAAAGGGGCAATTAATTGGGTGAGTAGTGAGCTGCCTGGCTGCTAGTGAAAGTCTACAAATTGCTTGAGTGGACCATCATATCTGATTACAGGCTGCCTGCTTGTGATAAAGGGCAATTAATTGGGTGTAGTAGCTGAGCTGCCTGCTGCTAGAGACAGTCTACAAATTGCATGTGGGACCATCATTTGATTATCGGCTGCCTGACAGAGGGGCAATTCATTGGTGTGTAGTACTGAGCTGCCTGCTGTAGAAAGTGTACAAATTGCTTGAGTGGACCATCAATTTGATTACAGTCTGCTGCCAATGATAGAGGGGCAATTCATTTGGTAGAGTAGCTGAGCTGCCTGTCACTAACAGTGTACAAATTGCATGTGTGGACCATCACAACTGATTACAGCTGCCTGCCTATGATAGAGGGGCAATTCATTTGGTGTAGTAGCTGAGCTGCCTGCACTAACAGTGTACAAATTGCATGTGTGGACCATCAATCTGATTACAGCTGCCTCCCTATGATAAAGGGGCAATTAATTGGGTGTAGTAGCTGAGCTCCTGCCTGATAGTGACAGTCTACAAATTGCTTTAGTGGACAAATTGTTACAACTACGCTGCACTAAGTGCAGAAGGGCAATTAATGGGTGACAGTAGCAGTTTGCATTCTGCTAGTGATATTCTACAAATTTGCTTGAGTGGACCATCATATCTGATTACAGGCTGCCTGCTTATGATAGAGGGGCAATTAATTGGGTGTAGTAGCTGAGCTGCCTGGCTGCTAGAGACAGTCTACAAATTGCATGTGTGGACCATCAGATTTGATTACAGTCTGGCTGCCTAAGACAGAGGGGCAATTCATTTGGTGTAGTAGCTGACCTGCCTGCCTGCTAGTGAAAGTGTACAAATTGCTTGAGTGGACCATCATATCTGATTACATGCTGCCTGCCTATGATAGAGGGGCAATTCATTTGGTAGAGTAGCTGAGCTGCCTGCCACTAACAGTGTACAAATTGCATGTGTGGACCATCACATCTGATTACAAGCTGCCTGCCTATGATAGAGGGGCAATTAATTGGGTGTAGTAGCTGAGCTGCCTGGCTGCTAGTGACAGTCTACAAATTGCTTGAGTGGACCATCAGATCTGATTACAGACTGCCTGCCTGTGATAAAGGGGCAATTAATTGGGTGTAGTAGCTGAGCTGCCTGCCTGATAGTGACAGTCTACAAATTGCTTGAGTGGACAATTGTGTAGCCCAGCTACGCAGGCACACATAAAGTCCAGGAGAGTGCACAGGAAGGTAACAGCAACGCTTGATATTCATTCACTGTCACTCACACTTTCAGACACACCCATCGGAGATATAAGGGGGAGTGACACGTGGCAGCTTAGTCTAGCTTCCTGTCTAAGGACAGTGTAGGGAGTCAGTAAGTCAGATCTTGAGGAAGTAGTGTTCGGTCGAACTTTAGTCTGTTAGCTTCTGTCTAAGGACAGAGCAGCCATTCAGTCTCGGTCCAGTCTGGACTTTGGAGGAAACTGAGAGCTGTGCAGCGAGCTCTGGAGGAAGCTGACACTTTCCACAACTGCCACAAGTGCTTATGTTAAGAGCAGAAAGCAGGGCGAAGGGCGCAGTGGAGAAGTTAGAGAAGTGCTACAGGTATTGGATTACTTGCACTAAATTGCCGGACACCGGGGTCCGAAGCGTTGCTACAGTTTCAAGCTTAGTAACAAGAAAACCGGAGGCATCTGGACTACAGGTCGCAGAGAACAGCCCTAAGTGTCAATACGTAACCGGAGTCAGGTGGAACAGGGACTTTGAGCAAGGCCATGCAAAAGTAAGGACTTAGTTTCATCACTTAGAAGGCTCCACCACAATGTTGGCCGGGCAGTACAGCTACTGAGAAAGCTGGAGATTCAGAGTTAACTTCGCTTCAGGCAGGTTGAACTCACAAGTATATGGAAGTAAAGGAGGCCTCTAACCTGCTCAGCTGTTATCCGAATGTGCACTCTCCACCCCGACCAGCTCCCCGGGATCTACTTGAACCATCTACCAGTAAAAGGTATGAAAGGAAGCTGCATTGTGTGCGACTGAATTCTTACTACACTCTGCATAATCACCATAGACTTCCAGGGACCAGTCTCACCTGTGGGAGACTTACCACCAAGCTGCCCCATAACATCCCCTGTGAAGACCCTTACAGCAGCGCTGGTACAATTACCAGAAACCACAGGTGGCGTCATGAACTATCCTAATAATCCTTTGTAAATATCTTCCCCATTGTATGAGCACCCAGGGCCACGGACCGAGTCCTGCTGCCAGTGACAAATCCCATAGACTTCCATGGGCTTGGTGCCGAGTACCCCATTGCCCTGGTACTTAGTGCGACTCATTCTTGGCGTCACACAGGATTGCGAAACTTGCAATGTGAGTCTGTGTGCCTAATTGAACTGTTCTATGCGAAAAAGACTGTTTGCTGCATTTTGGCGCAAATACGCCATTTACCGCCAAGTTGCGCCTGAGGCGCTGGTAAGAAAGTGGGCAGCATTGTGGGCGGTACCCCCTGAGCGCAAAGATATGGCCGCCCTCTCCAAAGTGCTACTCAATGTGCGTCCTGCCATGCTAAGAAATCGCCTCCTTCATCCCTTCGAGAGGAGGAGACGCAATCCGCCTCCACGAAAGACCAGATTGTCTGATGACACTACACTCTGGCCTGGACGAGGTGCAGAGGACAGAGCAGCTCTGCAGTGGAGCAGTGGCAGGCAGCCCTGCTCCCTGAAGATTTACGGCTGTGCCCGAGCTGTCCAGATCGGACCTGATCCCTATGTCATGGAGAAGGTGGATGCGGTGCTGAAGAAGTGGCCGCACTGTAAGAAGTGGAGGAGATGAGAAAAGCTGGCGTGCCTGAAACAGCGGCTGCTGTGGGACGCAATGCTCTCTCCCAAGAACGAAGCCATTACTGTATCCCTGTGCACCCCTGCAAACGGCTGATGAAGAACGGAAGCCGGCTCCAAAGTGCTGATCCGACTCCACCGATGAGCGGTGGTAGAAAGGAGCTGAGGGCCTGCTCGTCCGGAGTGCCAGCCAGGCCAGGAGGCCGCAGCGGCACACATTCCGTAGGACACGAGGGGACCCCGCCGTTAGTGATGGAGATGACTGGGAAGAGATGGAGCAGCGAGTCTGAGGAAGCTGACACTTTCCACAACTGCCACAAGTGCTTATGTTAAGAGCGAAGCAGGCGAAGGCCATGTGAGAAGTTAGAGAAGTGCTACAGTATTGGATTACTTGCACTAAATTGCCGGACACGGGTCCGAGTGTTGCTACAGTTTCAGCTAGTAACAAGAAAACCGGAGGCATTGACTCAGGTTGCAGAGAGCAGCCTAAGTGTCATACTAACCGGAGTCAGGTGAACAGGACTTGAGCAAGCATGCAAGTAAGGACTTGTTTCCATCACTTGATAAGGCTCCCACATGTGGCGGGCAGTACATATGAAAGCTGGAGTTCAGAGTTAACTTCGCTTCAGGCAGTTTAACTCCAAGTATATGGAAGTAAAGGAGGCTTAACCTGCTCAGCTGTTATCCGAAGTGCACTCTCACCCGAAGGGGACATATAATCTAGGTAAGGTATGCTGAGCTGCATGGCTGCACTGACTTCTACAACAAATTGCTTATGGACCATCAAATTGATTACAGGCTGCCTGCCTGTGACAAGAGGGGACAATTCAATTGGGTGAGTAGCTGAGCTGCTGCCTAACAGTACAAATTCTTGTGGACCATCAATCTATTACGCGCTCCTGATGAGCAGGGCCAATTAATTGGTGAGTAGCTGAGCTGCCTGCTGCTAGTGACAGTCTACAAATTGCTTGAAGTGGACCATCAATCTGATTACAGGCTGCCTGCCTGTGACAAAGGGGCAATTAATTGGGTGTAGTAGCTGAGCTGCCTGCCTGCTAGATGACAGTCTACAAATTGCTTGAGTGACCATCATATCTGATTACAGGCTGCCTGCTATGATGAGGGGCAATTAATTGGTGTAGTAGCTGAGCTGCCTGCTGCTAGAGACAGTGTACAAATTGCATAAGTGGACCATCACAACTGATTACAGGCTGCCTGCCTATGATAGAGGGGCAATTCATTTGGCAGAGTAGCTGAGCTGCCTGCCCTAACAGTGTACAAATTGCATCTGTGGACCATCAATCTGATTACAAGCTGCCTGCCTATGATAGAGGGGCAATTAATTGGGTGTAGTAGCTGAGCTGCCTGGCTGCTAGTGACAGTCTACAAATTGCTTGAGTGGACCATCAGATCTGATTACAGACTGCCTGCCTGTGACAAAGGGGCAATTAATTGGGTGAGTAGCTGAGCTGCCTGCCTGCTAGTGACAGTGTACAAATTGCTTGAGTGGACCATCATATCTGATTAAAAGGCTGCCTGCCTATGATAGAGGGGCAATTAATTGGGTGTAGTAGCTGAGCTGCCTGGCTGCTAGTGACAGTCTACAAATTGCTTGAGTGGACCATCAATCTGATTACAGGCTGCCTGCCTGTGATCAAAGGGGCAATTAATTGGGTGAGTAGCTGAGCTGCCTGGCTGCTAGTGATATCTACAAATTTGCTGAGTGAACCATCATATCTGATTACAGCTGCCTGCCTATGATAGAGGGGCAATTAATTGGTGTAGTAGTTGAGCTGCCTGCTCTAGTGACAGTCTACAAATTGCTGAGTGGACCATCAACTGATTACAGCCTGCCTGCCATGTGACAAAAGGGCAATTATTTGGGTGTAGTAGCTGAGCTGCCTGCCATCTAAGACAGTCTACAAATTGCTTGTGGGACCATCATATCTGATTACAGGCTGCCTGACTATGATAGAGGGGCAATTAATTGGGTGAGTAGCTGAGCTGCTGGCTGCTAGAGACAGTATACAAATTGCATGTTGGACCATCAGATTTGATTACAGCTGGCTGCCTATGACAGAGGGGCAATTCATTTGGTAGAGTAGCTGAGCTGCCTGCCACTAACAGTGTACAAATTGCATGTGTGGACCATCACAACTGATTACAGGCTGCCTGCCTATGATAGAGGGGCAATTCATTTGGCAGAGTAGCTGAGCTGCCTGCCTCTATACAGTATAAAATTGCATGTGTGGACCATCAATCTGATTACAGGCTGCCTCTGCCTATGATAGGGGCAATTCATTTGGTAGAGTAGCTGAGCTGCCTGCCACTAACAGTGTACAAATTGCATGTGTGGACCATCACATTGATTACAGGCTGCCTCTGCCTATGATAGGGGGCAATTCATTTGGTAGAGTAGCTGAGCTGCCTGCCACTAACAGTGTACAAATTGCATGTGTGGACCATCACAACTGATTACAGGCTGCTCTGCCTATGAAGGGGGCAATTCATTTGGTAGAGTAGCTGAGCTCCTGCCACTAACAGTGTACAAATTGCATTGTGGACCATCACATCTGACTACAGGCTGCTGCCTATGATAGAGGGGCAATTAATTGGTGTAGTAGCTGAGCTGCCTGGCTGCTAGTGACAGTCTACAAATTGCTTGAGTGGACCATCAATCTGATTACAGGCTGCCTCCTATGAGTAGAGGGGCAATTAATTGGGTGTAGTAGCTGAGCTGCCTGGCTGCTAGTGACAGTCTACAAATTGCTTGAGTGGACCATCAATCTGATTACAGGCTGCCTGCCTGTGACTAAGGGGCAATTAATTGGGTGAGTAGCTGAGCTGCCTGTCTGCTAGTGATATCTACAAATTTGCTTGAGTGGACCATCATATTGATTACAGCTGGCCTGCCAATGAAGAGGGGCAATTAATTGGTGTAGTAGCTGAGCTGCCTGGCTGCTAGAACAGTCTACAAATTGCATGTGTGGACCATCACAACTGATTACAGGCTGCCTGCCTATGATAGAGGGGCAATTCATTTGGCAGAGTAGCTGAGCTGCCTGCCACTAACAGTGTACAAATTGCATGTGTGGACCATCACATCTGATTACAGGCTGGCTGCCTATGATAGGGGGCAATTCATTTGGTAGAGTAGCTGAGCTGCCTGCCACAAACAGTGTACAAATAGCATCTGTGGACCATCACATCTGATTACAAGCTGCCTGCCTATGATAGAGGGGCAATTAATTGGGTGTAGTAGCTGAGCTGCCTGGCTGCTAGTGGCAGTCTACAAATTGCTTGAGTGGACCATCAGATCTGATTACAGACTGCCTGCCTGTGACAAAGGGGCAATTAATTGGGTGTAGTAGCTGAGCTACCTGCCTGCTAGTGACAGTGTACAAATTGCTTGAGTGGACCATCATATCTGATTACAAGCTGCCTGCCTATGATAGAGGGGCAATTAATTGGGTGTAGTAGCTGAGCTGCCTGGCTGCTAGTGACAGTCTACAAATTGCTTGAGTGGACCATCAGATCTGATTACAGACTGCCTGCCTGTGACAAAGGGGCAATTAATTGGGTGTAGTAGCTGAGCTGCCTGCCTGCTAGTGACAGTATACAAATTGCTTGAGTGGACCATCATATCTGATTACAGGCTGCCTGCCTGTGACAAAGGGGCAATTAATTGGGTGTAGTAGCTGAGCTGCCTGCCTGCTAGTGACAGTCTACAAATTGCTTGAGTGGACAATCATATCTGATTACAGGCTGCCTGCCTGTGACAAAGGGGCAATTAATTGGGTGTAGTAGCTGAGCTGCATGCCACTAACAGTGTACAAATTGCATGTGTGGACCATCACATCTGATTACAGGCTGGCTGCCTATGATAGGGGGGCAATTCATTTGGTAGAGTAGCTGAGCTGCATGCCACTAACAGTGTACAAATTGCTTGAGTGGACCATCATATCTGATTACAGGCTGCCTGCCTATGATAGAGGGGCAATTCATTTGGTAGAGTAGCTGAGCTGCCTGCCACTAACAGTGTACAAATTGCATGTGTGGACCATCCCATCTGATTACAAGCTGCCTGCCTATGATAGAGGGGCAATTAATTGGGTGTAGTAGCTGAGCTGCGTGGCTGCTAGTGACAGTCTACAAATTGCTTGAGTGGACCATCAGATCTGATTACAGGCTGCCTGCCTATGATAGAGGGGCAATTAATTGGGTGTAGTAGCTGAGCTGACTGCTAGTGACAGTCTACAAATAGCTTAAGTGGACCATCAGATATGATTACAGGCTGCCTGCCTATGATAGAGGGGCAATTAATTGGGTGTAGTAGCTGAGCTGCCTGGCTGCTAGTGACAGTCTACAAATAGCTTGAGTGGACCATCAGATCTGATTACAGGCTGCCTGCCTATGATAGAGGGGCAAATAATTGGGTGTAGTAGCTGAGCTGCCTGCCTGCTAGTGACAGTCTACAAATAGCTTGAGTGGACCATCAGATATGATTACAGGCTGCCTGCCTGTGACAAAGGGGCAATTAATTGGGTGTAGTAGCTGAGCTGCCTGCCTGCTGGTGACAGTCTACAAATTGCTTGAGTGGACCATCACATCTGATTACAGGCTGCCTGCCTATGATAGAGGGGCAATTAATTGGGTGTAGTAGCTGAGCTGCCTGGCTGCTAGTGACAGTCTACAAATAGCTTGAGTGGAACATCAGATGATTACAGGCTGCCTGCCTGTGACAAAGGGGCAATTAATTGGGTGTAGTAGCTGAGCTGCCTGCCTGCTAGTGACAGTCTACAAATAGCTTGAGAGGACCATCACATCTGATTACAGGCTGCCTGCCTATGATAGAGGGGCAATTAATTGGGTGTAGTAGCTGAGCTGCCTGGCTGCTAGTGACAGTCTACAAATTGCTTGAGTGGACCATCAGATCTGATTACAGGCTGCCTGCCTGTGACAAAGGGGCAATTAATTGGGTGAAGTAGCTGAGCTGCCTGTCTGCTAGTGATATTCTACAAATTTGCTTGAGTGAACCATCATATCTGATTACAGGCTGCCTGCCTATGATAGAGGGGCAATTAATTGGGTGTAGTAGTTGAGCTGCCTGGCTGCTAGTGACAGTCTACAAATTGCTTGAGTGGACCATCATATCTGATTACAGGCTGCCTGCATGTGACAAAAAGGGCAATTAATTGGGTGTAGTAGCTGAGCTGCCTGCCTGCTAATGACAGTCTACAAATTGCTTGGGAGGACCATCATATCTGATTACAGGCTGCCTGCCTATGATAGAGGGGCAATTAATTGGGTGTAGTAGCTGAGCTGCCTGCCTGCTAATGACAGTCTACAAATTGCTTGGGAGGACCATCATATCTGATTACAGGCTGCCTGCCTATGATAGAGGGCAATTAATTGGGTGTAGTAGCTGAGCTGCCTGGCTGCTAGAGACAGTCTACAAATTGCATGTTAGGACCATCAAATTTGATTACAGTCTGGCTGCCTATGACAGAGGGGCAATTCATTTGGTAGAGTAGCTGAGCTGCCTGCCACTAATGTGTGGCCCAGCTATGTCAGGCACACAAGATCCAGGAAAATGCACAGGAAGGTAACCGCAAAAGCTTGATATCCATTCACGTCACTCACACTTTCAGACACACCCACTAGGGGTATAAGAGGGAGTGACACGTAGCAGAGCTCATTCAAGTTTCCTGTCTGAGAGGAGCTCAGATCAGTCAAGTTTCCTGTCTTCGGACAGAGGAGTTCAGTCAAGCTCCGGGTGGCTCAGGAGTGAGTCATCCCAGTCAGTTTCCTGTCTTAGGACAGTGCAGTTCAGTTTCAGTCCAGACTGGACTTGGAGGATACTGAGAGCTGCTCAGTGAGCTCTGGAGAAAGCTGACATTTCCATCAAAAGCTACAAGTGCTTATGTTAAGAGCGAGAGCAGGGCGAAGGGCGCAGTGGAGAAGGACAAAGAAGTGCTTCAGGTACGAGATTACCTGCACTAATTCACCGGACACCGGGGTCCGAAGCGTTGCTAGTGCTTCACGCCTAGTAACAAGATAACCGGAGGCTTTCTGGACTACAGGTCGCAGAAGGTAGCTCTAAGCGCTGATACGTAACCGGAGTCAGGGAGAACGGGGACCTTGAGTCAAGTGCACGACAAAAGTAAGGACTTAGTTCTCTCAACATCTGGTAATCAGAGACATAGAAGGCTCCACCACAATGTCAGCCGGGCTTGACAGCTATTGATAAAAGCTGGAGATTACAGAGTTAACTTCGCTTCATGCAAGTTTGGACTCAGATACATATGAAGTAAAGGAGGCCTCTAACCTGCTCAGCGGTTCCCCAAATGTGCATTCTCCACCCCGACCAGCTCCCCGGGACCTGCCTGAAACACCTACAAGTAAAGGTATGAAAAGAAGCTACATTGTGTGTGACTGAATTCTTATCTACACCCTGCATCATCACCATAGACTTCCAGGGACCAGTCTCACCTGTGGGAGACTTACCACCCAGCTGCCCCATAACATCCCCTGTGAAGATCCTTATAGCAGCGCTGGTCCAATTGATCAGATACCACAGGTGGCGTCACGAACTACCTATCCTTATAATCCCCTGTAAATATCCCCCATTGCATGACCGCCAGGGCCACGGACCGAGCTCCGCTGCCAGTGACAACTCCCATAGACTTCCATGGGCTCGGCTCCGAGTACCCCATAGCCCTGGTATCCACACATGTGGTGCGAGTCATCTAATTTCTGGCGTCACGAACAGGATGCGAGCTTGCAATTGTGAGTCCTGTGTGCCTATTGAACTGTTTGGTGAAAAAGACTGTTTGTTGTTTGTCACTTTTGGCGCCAAATACCGCCATTTTACCGTCATATTGGCGCCCTGAGGCGCTGGTGAAGAAGGTGGGCGTGCATTCGTGGGCGTGTACCCCCCTGTGGCGCGAAAGATATGGCCGCCCTCTCAAAATGCTACTATAATGTGCGGTCCTGCCCCACTGCTAAGGAAATCCGCCTCCTCTTCATTTTCTATGCAAAGAGGAGGAGACGCAAATCCCGCCTCCATGGAAGAGACCAGACAGTTCCTGATGGAAACTACAGTCTGGCCTGGGACGAGATGGCAGAAGGACAGGAGAATCTGTGCGGAGGAGCGGAGGCGTACAAACCCTGCTCACTGGAGGATTTACTGCCTGTGCCGGAGCTGTCCCCAGATCGGGACAATGACCCCGCTATGCTGGAGCTGCAGAAAGAGAATGCGGTGCTCAGAGGATTAATCCAGCGTCATGCAGACATGCAGGAGACAGAGAGACGCTGGCGTGCCCAGACACAGCGGCTGCTGTGGGACGCAGTGTTCTCTCCCACCGACATCACCCCATCACTTGATTTTCCAAAGTCCGTGCTAAAAAAGACTGAAGGACAACCGGAGGCCGCCCCCAAAAGTGCTGTACCTGATCCCACCGATGCGGAGGTGGAGGAGAAGGAGGCTGAGGAGGCCCTGCCCGTTCCGGAGTGCCAGCCAGGCCAGGAGGCCGCAGCAGATTACGGTTCCCCGGTAGGAACACCGGAGGGGTCCCAGCCATCATTGCCGGAAATCGACTGGGATGAGATGGAGCGTCTGGATGATGTGACTTACGACCTCCAAACCGGAAATGCCTGGCAACACTGCGAGAAAGAGAGACAACGGCAGGAGGAAGAGAGAAAGATACTGCGAGACCGACAGGAATGGCATGAGAAGTTCTTCGCTGACAAAGAAACCGTCCGCCGAGATAAAGGTACCCGACGGGAACCGCGGCGTCAGGGGTGCGTCACCGAATTTCAACTCCGCAAGGGCTGGGGCTTTATCCGTGAGCCGGGCCTATATCCGGGGTCTTTGTAAGCCGCCGGGATGTGGAATCCCACCTGCCCATCGGTCATCCTGGGAGGGATCTGATAAATGGGGACATAGTAAGCTACACGCGACACTGGGGTTTAAAGGGATGGTATGCCCTAAACGTTTCTGTTATCCGTGACCCCGTCCCCGACGCCGGTACCGTACACAATACTGAAGCGTCCCAGTCCCGAGTTCCCACAGCACCAGACCGTGCACTGGAGTCGCCCCCTGCATACTCATCGGTGACCCATCCTGCATCGCAATCTGTGACCCATCCTGCATCGCAACCTACGTTATGTTCCGGAGAGGTCCCAGTGAGGTCCCTACCAGCACAAACAAGAGATGTTGCGACCCAGACTTATATTGCAGGACATGATAACCTAGTAATGGAAACCAAAGGACATCGTGTTATTCTGTCCCCAGGGATGGAAAAGGTCAATGTCACACCAAGCAAGGAAGATAAAAGCCAGTAGGACCCAGACAGGGGTTTACTGCAACTGAAGAATTGTAAAAAGTTGATGAAGAAGTTTGACAGAATTGCACATTATTTAAAACGTTTTATAATATGTATGATGGTGTTTACATATTTAAATAGAATACCCGGCTGGGTAAAGAGTTTAAAAAGCTAAGGAGTAAATGTAATGATGATTGCATAGTTTGCATAAAATACCCCGGTTGGGTAAAGTGAGTTAAAGTGAAAGTAAAGTATTAATGTGATTTCTATTGATATGTCTTGAAATGTGTCTTTTCTCATGCATGGACTGCGTGGCTGTGGACTGTGCCAGCCCAAAAACTTTCAATGTAAATAGTTTGCACTACGGTGCTACATCTTGGTTTTACACTAAACCATTACTACCTCTGAAGAAAAACCCATATGGTGTGGCCTAGAGTGAGGTCTGCAGTCAGAAGTCCTGCAGCCCACCCAGGACCCACGTGGGAGGTTTGGTGCGGGTCCTCCACAAGAATTTGTCTTGTATTATGAGAATGTTTTGATACTTTTGTATTTTTCTAATGTACAAATTGTAACGTTCAAGAAGTCTTACCTCCCGGATGGGAAGAGTTAAAATGTTGTTGTTATATGCAAAACAAAAATGTTTTTCTTTTTCTCTTTTACAGCCCGGAGTGCTGTGTTTAACCAAGGGGGGATGTGTGGCCCAGCTATGTCAGGCACACAAGATCCAGGAAAATGCACAGGAAGGTAACCGCAAAAGCTTGATATCCATTCACGTCACTCACACTTTCAGACACACCCACTAGGGGTATAAGAGGGAGTGACACGTAGCAGAGCTCATTCAAGTTTCCTGTCTGAGAGGAGCTCAGATCAGTCAAGTTTCCTGTCTTCGGACAGAGGAGTTCAGTCAAGCTCCGGGTGGCTCAGGAGTGAGTCATCCCAGTCAGTTTCCTGTCTTAGGACAGTGCAGTTCAGTTTCAGTCCAGTCTGGACTTGGAGGATACTGAGAGCTGCTCAGTGAGCTCTGGAGAAAGCTGACATTTCCATCAAAAGCTACAAGTGCTTATGTTAAGAGCGAGAGCAGGG